>JANHFP010005103.1:104143-120562 GCA_032468135.1 Calamaria suluensis
GTAGGAGGGCAACAACCCAGCAGCAGGACCGCTACCTCCACCTTTGTGCAAGGAGGGACAGGAGGAACAGGGACAGAGCCCTGCAAAATGACCTCCAGCGAGCCACAAATGTGCATGTGGCTCAAATGGTCAGAAACAGACTCCATGAGGGTGGTATGGGGGCCCGACGTCCACAGGTGGGGGTTGTGCTGACAGCCCAACACCGTGCAGGATGTTTGGCATTTGCCAGACGACACCAAGATTGGCAACTTTGCCACTGGCGCCCTGTGCTCTTTAAAGATGAACATTCTCCACAGATGAACGTTCTCCACGGCGTCTCCAGACTGTCACGTCTGTCACATCTGCTCAATGTGAACCTGCTTTAATATGTGAAGAGCACAGGGCGCCAGTGGCGAAGTTGCCAATCTTGGTGTTCTCTGGCAAATACAAATGATGTTTTATAGGCCATGCCCTTCCCCTGAAAATACAGGTTAAATTATAACCCCTGGAATTTTCAGCTTTGTAGGAACCCTGGAAGGTATCATCTCAACTAATTTGGAGAATAGATAGTTGGAGAGATTAGATAGTATATATTGATAAAAGATGTTTTAGCAAAATAAGTCAAGAAGGGACAATAATTTTAAACAAAAACATTTCCTTGAATAGTTGGAATTAGGAATTTTAAGGTTTGAAAAAAATGGCTGTGAAATACACAAATTTCAGAATTGGTTCTTTGTATTTAATTTTCTTATAGCATCTCTCTTTAGTAGTAGCTGGACATCTTTTTCCCCTTTTTATAGTGTGTTTGCTTGCTTGCTTGTTCCATCACAGCTCAATCTTTGTATCCAAATGCAATCTTGACTTTAATTAAAAAAAAAAGACATGTCTACACACAGATTTCAAAAAAACATTTTATGAATCTGGATTTCTGCTTTGTTTGCGTAAGTTCGAGTGCTCAAACTTTTTTTTAGTTGCCCTACAACTTTCTTTAGATATCACTGATTGCATTTTACAACTTGGAGTTACTTTCCATCCAGTCATTCCACCAAGAGCAAAGTTCACATGATACATTCAAAAGAGTACTATAAATTGAAATTTGAGGCATCGACAGAATTCAGGGAACTGTACCCTTATTTATTTCTTTAGGCCCCTCACATTCCCTTCCACAGCTCGCAAACCATTTATTTAACTTCAGAAGAGTAAATGTGATGGACTGAGAGGGATGGGTGGGCAAATATTCCAACATCATCTGAAATTGCAGTGAAGGTACCTTCAGTATTGTAGTCCTCTGCAAATGCATCTTCATCATGGTATGTAACATAAGCCCAGTGGAAATATGATTTGCAGCTGTTGCCCTTGGGTCGTGTACTACTGATGCTGAGTACCTATTGGAATATTCAGGTAATATCTTTTGCCTGAATCAAGTATCTGATGAGTAGACTTCTCCCTGCTGAACTTCCCATCAGTTCTGCTGCAACTGCCACACTCTAGATCAAATTCAGATCACATCTGAAGGATGGGGAGGATGGGGGAGGGAAGGAGTCTCCAGTACGTATTCTTAAGGAACCCATTCAGTTGATTGAAGAGTTTTGTAATTTATAAATAATAATGTGATGTAGTTTGCAAAGTTACTTACAATAATACATGATACATTTCTGTAAAAAAATTAACATTATACACAGTATAATGGCGGAAAATATTTTCTTGCAACTTTTTTAATGTTTTAAAAATAGCTTGATAATAAAGTTAATTAACATGAACAGTGTCTAGAATTCCTATAAAACAGTATTTTCATGCCAAGAAGACTTGAAATCAGACAAGTACAAATAATTAGGAGTATATATTTACAAAAATTTGGTGTAGCTTTTATATTCTATATTTCTTCCAAAGAAGTCATTTAGTTGTCAGCTGTAATTTAATGTGTCATGAATAAATTAGATTTCTTCTGGAATTGCTGTAAAATACAGTGTGCTGCCATCTAGTGACAACCCTCCCCTCCTCTCCCCTTCCCAAAAAGACAGTAGCATACATTGCATTCTTATGACTTGGGAAATCAATTTCTTTCTAACAAAAAGCACAAGTAGATTACTAAGAATAAGGAATAAGTGAAATGTGCATTTCTTATTAATTGAGCACTGATCTGCATTGGTAGGAGTCATTTAGGCCATTAGTCAGTCAACCTCTATGGGTTCAGATGTCAAACGGCTTTTACTGATAGGGCATTTTTCCCCTTTTTGTTGGTCAGAATCTGCCTTCCAGGAATGCAAATGCATCACTCTGTGTCTTAAACTCTACAAGGAAATAAAACAGGAGCTGGTCTTTTGCATGACATCCTTTCACACATTTGAAGGATGCTATCAGATCCGTCCTCAAATGTCTTTCCTCAAAGCAAAAACTATCCAGCTGTTTCCACCTCTTCCACCTCCTATCATGTTTCTTAGCCCTGCTCAAAACATGCTGCGTGTTTTTTGATTTCTTCATCAGACATGGAGGCCAGAACTGGACATGGTATTTGAGGTAGAGTCTGATGAAAGAAGAAGAAAACTGTGTGATTCCCCACCACAATTTGAAAGTTATATATTAGTTGATACCACCTAAAATTAGGTCTGTTTTGAAAGCACATTTTGATTCATCCCCTGCAGTTAATTATTGTTAAAATATTTTATATGTAATATTATCAAACCAAGTATTGTTCCATTCCATGCCCACAAGTTTGATTCTCCTTTCTTAAATGAACTACAGATTTGTCTTCTAGACTTCATTTGGTTATTTTCAACCCATTACCCGAACCTACCTATATTGTTTTGAGTTTTATTTCTCTCCTCTAGTGTTTAGTTATCCAACTCAATTTGTGGCATCTGAAATTTAATAATAATTTCTTAGCACTAATAGGACTTGAGACTTCTGTCACCCCATTCAATATCTCTAGCCAATATCTGGTGATAAAAGCCATTGATGGAGTCACCATGAATATGATTTTCAAGCTAGTTATGTGTTCAATTAATTGACATGCTATTTAGCCTACATTTAACTAGTTGCTCAATATTTGGTGCTTGACCAGATATGTTGCTTGAATCAAAATATATTACATTCCACATTCTGTTAGAGATTCCTGATAAACGGATTACCCATATTTTTGATGTATAAGATGCACTCCCCCCCCCCAAAAAAAGTGGGTGGAAATGTCTGTGCATCTTATAAAGCAAATATTGCCAAAGCCCCAAACACCCGCCGGCCCCCACCCTTCAGCCTCTGCCTCCATGCAATTTACCTCCTTGCAGTAAACAGCCTAGTCAGCTTCAGCACAGCCTAATTTAGCACAAGCAGATGATTGGCAGTTGGAACAGCCTCCAGGGATACTGCCTATCAGCTGTTCCAGGCTGCAGGGATCGCCACCGCCCATCACTGCTTCCGCCGCCTATCATCACCTTCACACACCCCATTTTTGGCCTCCATGCGTCCTGTTTTTGACCCATTCTAGGCAGCGGGGATAGGTGGCGACTGCAGTGATCACCGCCATGTGGAATGGGCAAAGAATGGGACTTGTGGAGACCAAAAACAGGATACACGGAGGCCAAAAATGGCGGTGATAGGCAGCAATGGGTGGTGGCAATCCCTGCAGCCTGGAGCAGCTGATAGGTGGTATTCCGGGAGGCTGATCCAACCGTCAATCAGCTGTTTATGCTAAATCAGGCTGTGCTGAAGCTGACCAGGCTGCAAGGAGACAAATCGTTGGGAGGCAGAGGCAGATATTTTTCCCCTTGTTTTCCTCTGCAAAAGAGCATCTTAGAGACCAAAAAATATGGTAGTTATGAACACTAATACAGGTAGTCCTCATTTAGTAACTGCCTCCTATAGTGTCCATTTACAAATGCAACAGTAATAAATGGTAACAAAAAATTAATTTTACTATTAAGGCACACATAACAACAAAAGCCTTCAATGTAAAATTGATCAAAATCTTGTCAGCTTCAGTATGAACTGACTGGCAAGATCTAATTTAAGCTTATAGAGATGAGATTGTTAACTTGAAGTTAGCACTGTCCTGGGGAGCAGATCAGCTCTGGAAGAGGTAGCTTGTTTAATTTCTCTGTCCTGCAAGGGAACAAAATGGAAGGAAATGGGACAGGCACAGGACACTGTATGAGAGGACTTTAGCTGAATGAGATGGCAGCAACCAGCAATCTTTGAAGCATATCTCTGTCACACACAGATACACACAGAGATGCACACAATTCACTTAGTGACCATTTTCTGTACCAGTTCCAGTCACTAAACAAGGACTACCTGTATAGCAGGAGCATATAACTTAAATAGATGCAGAGAGTGAAGACTACAGCATGGCTTCAGGAAACAGAGAGGTATTCAAAGATTAGATTTTGCTTATTTTACAAGAAAGGCTCATATCTTAAAAGGGAAAAGCTCTTAATTGGGTATCATCACATTCATAAATTAAAAAATTAGCTTATAACTCCACAAAAAATATACTCCATATTAGTCATAATGGTGGAGTAGCATTGGGAAACAATTGTGTAAGCAAATTGCATGGGTTTGAATGCTGAAATATGAGATCCCCAGAGCAAAAGATGCATTTTTGTAGTCATGTAACCGTTTTGTTCTCCTTCCACCTCTCTCGTCTGTTTCATCAACCAATTAAAAGAGAAGATTTGGTCTCTTCTAGTAAAATGTAAGGCTGGTGCTTAACTCCTTCCTTTCAATTTAGATATAAAGGAGGCAATAAACATGAATCTATATGATTATATTACAGCAAAAATTGCTTGGCTACAGAATGGCTCTTGCAACTCTGCAGGCTGCAAGGAGGGTGGGGGTGGGCAAATCAAAAATATTTATGGGTGCCTTGGCTTTAAGTCTGGGGATCAATTCTGTAACTGGATTTTGAAGAAAACTTTGTTGCTGCCTTAGTCCTGGTTTTGAAAGTGGGACATTAGCCTGGATTTCTTTGGGCCAGGCCCTCACTCTCAGCCCAACCCACCTCACAGGATTGCTGTTGTGGGGAAAATAGGAGGAGGAATGAGTATTATGTACGTTCCCTGCCTTGAGTTATTCATACAATAAAGACGGGATTGTGCTTGTGATTTTCATTAATTGACTTGTCAAAATACAATTCATACTGGTTGAAGCATCACTGTATTGCCCCATCCCACCCCTGGTTGAAGCATCACTGTATTTCCGTGCCCCCATGGAAAAGCTGGTGTGCCTGAAAGCGGAGTAGGTGTTAGGGCTTTGCATCTGGCAGCATCTCTGATGGAGAAAGGCAGAAAGAGGAACAGATGGCAGGAGGCACCTTACTGCATATGGAGCGTTTGTGTCTGAAGAATGCATTTGAAGCTTCCCCTCCCCTCCCCGGTCTGTAAGCCAGAAATCCACACCTGACCATGGACTTTCCAGAGAAGCGTGTAATACAATTTTGGGAATAATTGAAGTGTGTGAGGGAGAAAGGGAAAGAAGGAGGGAGGGAGGGGGAAGCACAGGATCTCTGCTGGGTATTCACAGATTTGTTACCTCCAGGCCTGTGTGCAGAGCTATGACGCCCCGTCTATAATAGAATTTCTCTGTATTTGCTCCCGTTCAGGGCACTTGGTTTCTAATTTCTCATCAGCGCCTGCTTTGTGGCGTCTTATTTTAACAAAGCCTGTGTTTTAGGATCTTGTCAGATTAGAAACACAATAAATAAAAATAGAAGAGGAGCCCAATCATATCGCTTCCTCACTGGTGTCCTTAACTGTTGAAAATATGTTTGCAGAATTACTTTTCCTGCACCAAACTGATTTTCGTTCTTTTTTTTTTTACCTGCATTTTTGAAGATGCACATTTAAATGGAGACCAAGATATCTCCCTCAGGAAGCTGATATATGGTGAACAAATAAAAATTCCTAATTGCCCCCCCTTTTTTTAAAAAAAACAAAAAAACATTCTTCAGAAGCATTGAACAGTAATCAAAAAAGGGAGGAGGGGGGGTTCCTACTCTTTTACTGAACCCCCATCCCAGCTCCACTGAGCTCATTTGAAATTCCCTTCATTTAGCTGTAGCGATAGCTCCCTCATGAAGCAACACGTAAGCGGTGGCCATTTTCCCAGCATGAATAATTTTCAGAGCATTGGAAATCTGGCCGACAGAGCAGTTGGCACCACAGAAGAGGTTGGCTTCCCATGCAGCATGATAAGGAACAATTTGTGCCTGTGTGTACGTGTGTGTGTGTGTATGTCTTTGGGAGAGAGGGAGGAAGAGAGGGAGAGAGGAAGGAAACAGTCAAAGGATGCTTATTGTGATCCTGACAAATGTGAAACTTGATTGCTGAAGCCTCCCTGAATTTGATTAGACTTTGGGGCTGCTTTGTCCTATGTGCTGTGTGCCTGCGATAGAAGCAGTGAAACATCGCTCCCACGTGGGGCTGTCTCTTGTGTGTCCAGTCCCTCTACTAGGTGCCAAGAAAATAGGAAATCTTGTCATTACATTTTCAGGCACAGTGTCCTTCCCAATTTGAAGATTTCTGCTTCCATCTGTTTTATCATGCATGTCTGCGGCTTCGCTATATGGAGCACAGAATAAATGTTGCCCCCCCCCCTTTTGTGCTTGCTTTACCCCTTAGGACTATGTGCTTGCTGTGGAGACATATCACACCGTCATGAAATATTACCCAGAGCAAGAGCTTCAGCTGTTGAGTGGAATTGGAAGGATTTTCCTGCAGGTATGTACCTGATTCTGAATAACGCCACACTGCTGAGCGCCCCCCCCCCCCATTACATTAGTATTAACATAGGAGAGGTTTTTACATGCCCTAATTTTAGGCAGTTGGATGTGTGGATTGTGTCGTTCCGTGAAACAAAAATAATGACAAAGTATTGCCGAAAGATGTAAAGCAGATGGCTGCATCAATACCAAATAAGTCTAGAAGGAAATGTGAGGAGAATGCTCCAACAGGTCAGGGAGAATGTCCTAGGTTTGTCCACTCTTGCTATTCCAGAATACCTACAACTTAACTGTAATAAACATTATTTTGGCTATTATTGAATGAAAACATAATAGCTGAAACAACGAACTCTGTAAACTCATGGAATTATTTGGTGAGCATTGTTTTGTAGACTAGCTGTTTCCTATTCAGTAAGAGATGCTGGGTATTTGATATTTTCCACTCTGTCATAGACACACAGATAATGAAAGATGAATGGGGTATAATAAATACTCCACATTTTCTATGGAATTCATGAAAATAAATTTTCATTCGCCAAATTGCAATGCCGAGTTCTCTGTAGTGTTCCCCAAGAGAAAGAAAAGGGCCCTTTTGCCCTCTTAGCAACATGCAGTCCTAGCCACATCCAATCAAGGGAATGTGTGTAGTTCACACAGGCAGCCAAATTATTTTCACATAAAGGAAGAAAGTCCTTAACATTTTTCCCATTCCTGGTTTAAAAGTACAGTAACAAGAAAATACAATATGTTGCCTGAGGTGCTTTCTCACTTTGTCTGCTTCCATTTCTGTAACATAGTAAACTTTTTTGATAGGGAAATTTATTTGTTTGTTTCCTGTGGCATTGGTGCTTTTTTTAAAAAAAAAAAAAAATCAATGCTGCATTTATCTTCAGCATGAAATCTGTGCTTCTCTTGTTTTCTTCCTGTGTGACTTTAATACCAGAAGAAAATTTGTTTTCAGCTTAATACCAAACACAAGAAGGGATATTTAATTACCCCTTACATCTGTCATATTTAGCTTGCTGCTGACAGTTCACTGAATCAGTCAGTTTTGAATGGAGTAATGCTGATTCAGACCATAAACCTCCAAGAGGTTACTGCTGAAATTTAGTCACTTTGTGAAAGATAGAATGGGACAAACCCATTTTCTTCAAAAGTGGAGAGTCCCAAGAAGGCTTTGAAATATTTATATAATTTTAAAATATTTCAGAGTTTCCTCATTTTTATAACCAAACTGAACAGTGCAATATTTGATTATTGAAGAATTTGATATTTGGTTCTGAATAATGTGTATTAGGCAGCTTGTAATAAATTCTGGGAGGTGGCTGACAATTAGAAATTAACTCACTCAGTATACAATAGTAATAAAACCTGTTGGTTTGTAAAACTGTTATGGAGGAAAACTTTGGAATAAAGCATTAAGGCTCTTGAAAAATAAAAAGGTACTTGGCCTGGCATCAAAATGACGCTAAGTTAAGGGATGGGTATGACATGAGAAAGTCCTGCTTTGGAGGCCCTTGAGAAGGAAATTCAGAAGGAGATCTTGAGGCTGAGGATTTCCAGGCAGAGGAAAGTTGTCTTTCAAGTGTCCTGCTCCCAAGCCATGAAGAATGAAATCCAGCCTCTACAGCTGGGTTAGATAACAAGTGCACCTAAGGAATCTGTAGCATTTGGATCAGGATAACTGCACGGAGTCAGCTGAAAGAAATGACTCTTTTTAAAGAAGCAATCTAACCCAATCGTCTATTGATTAAAAGAATATTATCATTAGGTGATTCACACTGAAAATAGCCTGTCGCAGGCAGAATATTAAAACATTTGTCAAATCATTTTTGGAAAAACTGCTTGTGTTCTCTTATATTGCTGAACAGACTTGCAATCCATCAAGTAAAATAGATGAGATTTCCTTTAAGAGACTGTTCTGAAGAGAGGAGTCAGCTTCCCAACTCTGCTTTTTCTCTACTAAGAGCCATCAGGGGCTGGTTTGCTGAGAGGCAAGATTCCCAACCTTGGGTAGGATACAAGGAGACTGCCTGATGTCTCCGAGGAACAATCTGTCTGTCCAATTCATAGAACAGTGTTAACAGGCTCTGAGGGGACTCCGGTCTTCCTCGGTTCTTGCTCTTATCAGGGGCCTTGGGGGGAAGAGAGATTTTTGGACATTCTTGAATTAGTGGTTTTTACTGTCAGGGTGGAACCTTTTCCTTCTAGTGTAACAGAATGGAAGGCAAAGCCCAAGAAACCCATTGGCCTGCTTACATAACCTTGAACAATAGCACTTGAAAAGCCTGTGGCTTTACAAAAAGAGCTGCAAAATTGTGAGGGAGAGAAGAAGTGGTTAATTGGTTGACTGGTTAGATTTATATCTTACCTTTCTAATCTGGTGTGTACTTTTAGTTTTCTTACAATAAAAGTCAGTGCTAAAATTATAAAATGTAAATTGAACTAGCTTGAAATTAAGTAACTGTTAAAGACCTGGTTGGGAAAAAAACCCTGTTTTTAACTGTCTTCTTAATTTTTTGAGAATGGGGGCCTAAGTGCATCCCCTCAGGGAAACACATCCCATAGCTTTGGAGCAAGGGAAGGGAAGACTCTCTCCTTTGTGCTATCTAAAAGGCCATGCAAGAGCCTCTCTTGCAGATGCTAACTGCCAAATAAGTTCTTGACTATGATGATTCTCTAGGTTTAACCCTAAACAATTTGACAACTAGTGCTTGTTTCATCCAACAAGTGATATGCCAGTATAAAAAGGTCATTACCCTCCATGTTCAATTAAAGGAATAACTAGGGCTATGTGTGGCCAGTATGTACTTTGTTAGACAACTAGGGTTGGCATGGACCTGTTCTGCACCATATATCATGTAGGTTTATTAGCTCTCACCATCACAGTGAAGTTCTCATAATGCAGATGTTACAAGGATAAAGTAAAGGTAAAAGTTTCCCTTGCATATATGTGCTAGTTGTTTCCGACTCTAGGGGGCGGTGTTCATCTCCGTTTCAAAGCCGAAGAGCCAGAACTGTCCGAAGATGTCTCCGTGGTCATGTGGCTGGCATGACTAAATGCCAGAGGTGCATGGAACGCTGTTACCTTCCCACCAAAGGTGGTTCATATTTTTTCTATTTGCATTTTTAACGTGCTTTCGAAACTGCTAGGTTGGCAGAAGCTGGGACAAGTAACTGGAGCTCACCCCGTTACGCAGCACTAGGGATTCAAACTGCTGAACTGCCGACCTTCCGATCAGCAAGCTCAGTTGTCTAACCCGCTAAGCCTTTCTTGCAAAGTAGTTGATGCCTATCGGCCTGGAAAATATTACAAATGTTGGGACTCCACCAATTCATGTTCAGTAACTTAGGAAACAAAGATTTTGAACAATAAAAATTGTTCGAAATTACTCCCCAAGTGCACAGCATGAAATCATCCAAGGAATCACAAAGAACTCCAGAATAACTAACAGGGATATTCAGCCCATCTTTACTTTGGCTATTCCAGAATCAAAAACAGTAAAAACAAGGTTGATGGAAGAATGGAAGGCCAAAAGCATGGCTCACAAGAATATTAGCAAGAGCAATTAGTCTTATATAGTCTTATAGTCTCCATGGTGCAAGGGGATGTAGTAGGGAGAAAGTGATTTCAAATATGTAAGCAAGTCTGTATAGGTGGACCTCACTTAATGACTGCCTTGTTTAGCGACCATTCAATGTTATGAAAGTGCTGTAATTTTACAATCAGTCATTGAACTTACAACCATTAGAGCATTCCTGCAGTCATGTGATTGTGATTCAGGCACCTTGCAACCAGCAGGCTTTAATGACCATCAGAGCATCCCACAGTCACATGATCACCAATTGCAAACTTCACACAGCCAGCTCCCAACAGGCAAGAGTCAAAGGGAGAGCTGGCAGTAAAATCACAAGTTGTAGTGATATCTCACTTAGTAGCCATTTTACACAGAGTTGATGGTCCCGATTGTTGTTAAGCAAGGAATGTAAGAGAATAGATGAAGAGAATTAGGATTTGGGATGGCCAAGTCAAAGTCTATGTCTTTTTTACAAATATGAAAATCTAAGGGGGGTATGAGGCTTTTTTATAGATTGTGAAAATCTATGATAGACCAAAAAGAAGCATTAAATATTGCTGCTATTTTTCATTCACACTCTTCTTGTCAGTAGGAATCACAGTGAAAAACAGTGGCAAAAATACAGAAATATTCAGAAAATATGAAAGGAGATAAGTTCATCTGCACAGAACTTTCATCTGGAGGACCAAAGAATCTGCAGAAATTTATTCCAGTTTAGTCTGTTATACAGTCTCTTCTTGTAATATTCCCAAAGCAACCAGAGCTTGAGACCAGATAGAAAAGATAAAGTTTCCAACTGAATGTAACCCAACAATCACGCTTCCGTAAAGGCTCTTGAGTTTCCTGCCTATTTAGCACTGCCCAAAGCCCTCTGCAGTCCATAATAAATAACAAAGAAGCTGTTTTCCTTTGAGAAATAAGGCCCATCTTGCAGCAAGGATAAAATAATAATCAAATAAAACTGTAGCCCATAATGACCCACTTTTTGTATCCTGTTTTCACTGCATGCAATAAATTATGTTGGAAACTGGAATTATTTTCCTGTTCTCTTTCTGATCCTCTACATAGGTCACTGAGCCAACAGTAATTAAACCCCACCTGTTTTCCTTTGAGAGAACTTGATCCCTCTAGATATTAGCTACTGAGATCTAGGTGTTTGAAGGAAGGAGAATCGCCACCTCACTTAGTCTATGGGAGATTTAGAATGCACACAGAGATATGTCATTTGAATTGGACATTTAGTGTGGATTTGTTCTTGCTGCCTTTTTGGACAGACATCAAATCTTTTTTAAATTAGTGAACTTGAGAAGCAACTGATCTTCCCTGTGTCTAGTATAAAAGGGCTCTTGTAACAATCTCAGAACCGCTTTCAGTTCAGAGTAGTGTCTTCAAAAAAGGAGGAATGGATTGGCTTTCAAAGGCCACCAATAAACATTTAAGTAAAATGCCTGGAATATGAACTGGAAGGCTGTTTGATCAGCACTAGGAACAAGATAATAAAGGTACAATGTGCCTTAAACTGGAAAATAAAAAGGGCTAAATAGCCATACAGATAGCCATACAATTTGTCAGAACAAATTTATAAAAAAATTGTGAACAATTTTTTCTGAGTTTTGGTTCTCTTGACTATGTTCTTGAACATTACTGAGCTATTTCTAAATAATTTCTATTTCAGATGATATAATTGGAGTGAGCCAAGAGCTAGATCAGTATATTCCACTTCTGCTGTCTGCACATTGTCACACTTTGAGTGTGTTTGTGTGTGTGTGTGTGTGTGTAATTAACTAAAACCAATGTTGACCCAAACCACTAATTTTAGCTATGTATTGATGAGCTACGATTGGTATTTATATTTTCTGTATATTACATTTTTCTCTTCTTTTGCTCCCAGGGTTGAAAGTAATTTATTTATGAAGATCTACCTATTGATAAGCATCTCTTGTGGTTTGTTAATTAAAGTAACTGTTACTTACCATTTTTGTGCTATCCAGATTGGAGACATTAAAATGGCCGAAAAGTATTTTCAAGATGTTGAAAAAGTGGCTCAGAAATTGGATGGACTGAAGAACCAAATTATGGTTTTAATGAACAGGTGGGAGACATAAATACCAAATTAATCTTAGACATGATTTTGCAAAGAATGCACTATGAACATTAAGAGGCCCTAGAGAACACCCCTTTCACTTCATGTATCTTTTATGTAACCTCAGCTGCCAGAAGAAAAGCAGATTGGCACCTACCAGCCTATGAGATTTGTATGACATAGTGTAACCCTGAAAAATACTTTATTACAAGTTTTCTTCTTTGACCACTATATTCTTTGTTCTAGCCATTTTCACATGCAAATTCCTATGTCAGCTTTACAGATTAATACTGTAATGCAGACTTACCCATAATTACCAAGAAGAACCATTTAACTCAGTGGACCATTAAATGTATTGGATCTAGAGTTGTGCTCAGCAAAATGTCATACATACTAGAGGAAGAGGCCATCCTCACTCTGAATCCTCTCTTCCTCTGTTCCTGGTTTCTCAAAAGTTGTGCATCATTATTGGGAGCACTTCCAAAAATTATGGGTGGTTGCACTTGGAATACAACTTCAAAGAAACTAGCTAAAATCACTATAACCATTGGAAGCTTCCATGGATCCCCTTTTTGTCTGTGAACAAAAGAAATAGTTATTGAAATATACTCATTTAATGTTTTAAGTGCTTATCTAAAATTGTGAAGACCCCATACATAGGAAACAGAATCTGCTGAAGAATTCTAGTAAGTTGTAACTCAATGCTTTACTTCATAATGTGTGAATTAGCTACTCTATGAAGTCATTGCTTTGTGATACATTGTTTAATCTAACATCTAAATTATAATTTAGATCCAAGATTAATTTATGAAGATCAACTGATGGAACATCCATATCAGTGGTGGGCAACTTACTTTTGCTACCGGTTCACTCACATGTGTGCCACTTCTGCTCATGTGCAGAAGCTTCTGTGCATGCGCAGAGCGTATTTGATTATGTTTGGGTGGGTGGAGTCTCCCGCCGCTTCTGCTATCAGTTTGCCCAGGGTTACCGAACCGGGGCGAACCGGTAGCAACCCACCACTGATCCATATCTATGAAAAGAAAAGAATGTAGTTTCCTTTTATAATTGAGTCATTTTTGAAAGAGTACATAGATTCTCTCTCTTCTTCTTACTCTTAGAGCATTTCTCCATCTTGGTCAGAATAACTTTGCAGAAGCTCACAAATATTTCACAGAAATTTTGAAGATTGATCCATCAAATTCTGTGGTAAGAAATCTTAACATTAAATAAATAGCCATGGCTCATAAGCTTTAAAAGTAAATTGTCCTTTAGTGTCTGATTTATAATGCTGTATGGATATACAGTTAGATTTTGACCATCTACCATGAGTCTTAATAGCCGTTAAGTGGATCACCTTACGTATGACGCGCCGTCCCTGCTCCTGATGTGATTGTTAAGTGAAGCATGGGGTGCCTCAGGGGCCCTAAGTCAGGCCTTGGGAGACCTAACGTGTTCTGTCCCAGGCCTC
Source organism: Calamaria suluensis (assembly GCA_032468135.1). NCBI lineage: Eukaryota > Metazoa > Chordata > Lepidosauria > Squamata > Calamariidae > Calamaria > Calamaria suluensis. The sequence continues at coordinate 117,967 of JANHFP010005103.1, forward strand.
CCAAGGTATACCCCACCCCAAGGTACACCATGTTCCAGTTCCCACTCCTCTGGCCACATTGAATTATAGCTTCTCAAAAAACGGTGGTCACTTCCAGAATTGCACCATGCAGCCCATCAATGGAACTGCTTGTCATGCTTCCCTAACACAAGCTCCAGAACAGTGCAGAATGCTGTAAAGCTTGTGTTAGGGAAGGAAAGTGAGCCTCCTTATTGCTGGACAGTGTGGTATGGTCCTGAAAGTAGCTGCAGTTTTCAGGGCGGCCACTTTGAATTGTGTGGCTGCTCAGAAAATGGCAACCACTTTCAGAATCATGCCACACAGTCTAGCAATCGAACAGCTTGATCTTCTTTCCCAACCCAATCTCCAGAGATCTTCTAAAGGTGTCTGATATGGGGTGAGGAGGAGGGTGTGCAGCATGATGGAGTGTGGACCATGCTCAAGGCTTGCAGGGACTCTGTGTGGGAGATGGCAGGAAGATAGAGGAATGCTGCAGCATCCTTGCAGTTGGTCATAAGGACAAATGATTGCAAAGGCCCTGCAGCTGCCATACCTTTGGGACCACATCACAAGCAGCATTTAGGGGACTGCTTTAACTTTGAACAGCCACTAAGCAGCTGGTCATAAGTTAAGAACTAATTGTGTACATTGAGGTAATAAGTATCAGTACTTAGCACAATCAGAGTTTGTTTAGTGAACTTCACTAGAATGATACCAAGTAATACACAGCTCAACCTTCTCCAATCTGGAGCCCACCATATGGATTGAAATATAAACTCCCAGAATTCTCAGCTACTCAATGGAAGGCATCCAGATGCAGAACCAATTTAAATTGAGATGTTCCTCCTATCCATCTTGAGCTCTGAAAACAAGCCCTGTTGTGATGGTTGGAACTCTAGCAACAAAGAAAGCATTCAAGTCCCTTCTCAAAAATCAAGGCTTGGATTTTTTTAAAAAAGAAGTATTTAAAATGTGCTGCATTTTCTGTAGAGTGGTTCCTTTGGATTTCATAAGGAAATCTAATGTATCTATTTTCCCTAGGCTAACAACAACGCTGCTGTTTGTCTTCTTTATCTGGGAAAATTGAAGGATTCCCTCCGTCAGCTGGAAGGGATGGTTCAGCAGGATCCTAAACACTACCTCCATGAAAGTGTTCTCTTCAATTTGACAACCATGTACGAACTTGAGTCTTCTCGCAGCATGCAAAAGAAACAGGCTCTACTTGAAGCTGTAGCTGTCAAAGAGGGTGACAGCTTCAACACACAATGCCTCAAGTTAGGATAAGCCCATCCATTTCTTTTTTGCAAAAACTCATTTAAGAAGCTGTATATACCTCGGCTAATCTGTAAATGTTCCTCCAGCAAGTGCAATAAAAAGCTCTTTAATTATGAATATGTGGTAAAATTATGAATGCATTGTAAAATTGTTGTAATATAAGAATTTATGCACTGGTCTGTATATCATCCACAGGATTTTCTGTTAATCTACCACCAAATTCATCCCTGAAGTTACTGCCAGTTTACTGTGTGTGTATACCATCAAAATTATTCAGATTTCCTGAATTCTTTCCTGTTAATAGTGACCTATATAAACTAATTTGTCCCAATGACTTTTGTTCTAGACATTCAGGATGTAGTGATTGTGTGTATAGAATTGGAGGACAGTGGATGGAAAAGGTTGTAATAAAGTAGGAAATTATAAAGACAGGCTCCAGTCTAGGGTTTGTTTGTTTGTTTGTTTGTTTGTTTTTGGGGGGTGTATGTCTCTAAAGCAGTGCACCCATTCGATCCAGACAAACTCTCCCAAATTGTTTTGAGAAGAATTATGGGACACAGCGTCCTTCATCTGTTTCAACCAGGCTTGCTCAATATGGAAAACTGCCATTTTGCCATGTAACTGCCCAATTAAGCAAGAAAGAATACCTAGATATTAATACTAGCTTTCCTTTATTTTTATGACCAAAATGTGTCAGGATTTACCCAAGTATATCAGAATAGAGGGCCAGATTGTATTCATGGCAGAACAGACTCTTGTAAAGAAAGAATCTGTACATAATTCACTCATTAATCTTCTCTCCAAATTCTTCCCTTAAAGATAAGGAATTTTGTCCCTCAAATGAATAAACAGCATTTGCAAGCAAAAATAATTTTATCTCTGAACATGCTCTCTTAGGCCCCCACTTGGCCCTGAAATCAGCATTGAAGATTGTTCCAGGACAAATTAAGAAACACAGAGAGGGAGAGAACAATGCATTCTGTTGGGTGAGCAAAAGCCTATTCATTGCAACTGAGATGTGGTACATTGATTTATTACCAAGTAAGCTAAAGCAGCTAATTATTTGAAGGTAAGGATAGCTTGTTCAGATGAAATAGGTAGATAATAACTGGTTTCACATGTCACATCCAGTCATAGCTTTCTTGATTCTGATTTGTTGAATAACGGGGGCCCACATCACCCTGTGTTTACAACAGGAGTGAAATGCTGCCAGTTTGGCTGAACCAGTAGTGATGGCAATGCAAGGTTGCCCCCCCCTCCCGCCCGGATGTCATTGCTTCCTGGTTTTAACCAGGAAGTAACCTGTTTTGGACCTTCTGCA
>JANHFP010005103.1:159089-170232 GCA_032468135.1 Calamaria suluensis
TCATCCTTGCGCAGGGGCCATGCTAATCTTCTCTGTATCGTTCCAATTTTAGTATATGTGCTGCCGAAGCGAGCACTCAAATGTTGAGAGTTTTTTTTGGCATTCTTTTTGCTTGAAAAGAGGGACATTAAGCATTATTTATGCTACATAAGGAATTGAGTTACATTATGGCTTGTGTTACAGGGATATGCGGAATCTGATGTGGGAACAGCTTTCTGGAAAATTCTCAAATGTATAATTTTCTACCAAACATCTTCCAAACAATGCCATTAGCTTAGCCTTGAAACAGGTCTGCTATTGGTCCTCAATTTACTACACCAATTGGGACTGGAATTTCTGTTATAAGCCAAATTGGAGCTGAATTTACAAAATTGTTACGACAATTGTTCAATTATTGAACAATTATTAAGCAATAATAATTATTATTCAATTATTAAGCAAATCATGCTTCCCCAATGGACATGTTGTGAAATGTGATCACATGAATGCTACAGCCAGTTATAAATGGGAACCTGTTGCTAAGTGCCCGAAATTGCAATCACATGAGTTACAAGTCCAGGCTACAAATCACTTTTTCCAAGGCCATCATAACTTCAAATGACAGTTCCACATTCAAAGATGTCTTACATTTCAGTTAGAATATGTCCAGAATATATCAAAATGCTTTTGGTTTATACTATTTATATATTGAATCCCCCTTTCCCAGAATAACAAAATCTGAAGAAATTTTTTAAAGTTTTCCAGAACCATCTTCCTGGATTACCCAAAAAATAAAATTGACATTTAGATTATAGAGTAAAACCACAGTTCATTGTATCTCATTTTAATGAACTTCATGTCAGGCAGATTGCAACTCATTTTTTGGATGAGGCCAAAATGAAACTAAATGTGGACAACAGTTATGCAGGAACAAGATAACAATGTTTGCAGGAAAGCTAAGAAGTTTAAGAGCAGTTGAGTAAAGATCCATTTAGAATCGTTTTCACATTTCTTGTGTCTTGCCCTCATTCCATATGAACTGCTGGACACAGTTCTCATGGGCAGGAGATAAAGTTTCTATCCCTTGTTTTGGTAGCAAACCTGATTCAGACTGTTTCCTTCTGATAATTTTTATACTGGAACTTAGGTTAAGATAATTTGTGTAATGACATGTAAATGACTTAATTTATGCTACTTGTGTAAATAACACTATGAATTACAGTCAATTATTTCATATTTGTGAATTTGTCTACTTGCATAATTTATCTGTAGCTGCAAAATGTAATGCTTGGGGCAAAAATACTTGATGCCTACACTTCTAGCTGAGGTTTCAGTATTTGCTAATCCATTGTTCATAGTGACTTAGAATGTGACTACCATGAATAGTAAACATCCTCTATACGTTATCTGTCATATTTGTGTAATGAGGTCTGTGAGTAGTTTCTATTTTAATGGATATTCATAGTGCACATTCCCCCAGTTAGGTCATAAAACCTTACAACAGTTGTGAATAGGATGAAACTTGAATTGATAGGGGAAAAGAAGGGAAATTCTGCTTCATCATATCTTCAATTTCTTACTGTGTATATTGAATGGTTGTTAATACTCTGAGATACAATAAATGAAATATTTTTGGGTATCGGTTTGGATTATTAACTCAATGGCTTCTCTATTTGAAAATATTAATATTAAATCTGATATAAAAATATTGGAGGCAGAGACAACTTCAAGCTTGATTTTACATTTTATTGGTAAATTACAGAAGTATATTGTTATTTCTGCTTTGTATTAGCCACTTTATTTCATGGTGTAGCTGATATCCCTAGGGCTTTCAGGTGGTTTATCATTTTAAGTACCAGCCAGGCTCAATTATGTGATTTCTATAGTCAATATTGATTCTGTGCTGCCACTTCCCATAGCTTGCTTTTGCCTTGTGCCAAATGTGTTATTCCTATAAGTGTTCAGTAATGTATAAATTAATTTTAGAGTATAGCATGGCATGGCCATCAGCTTTTAAATAATGCATATGGTAATACCATACATATTTCTTTAATTTCAGAATTGACATATCCTCTTATAGTTTTCTTTACTGTAGAGTATCACTAATATTTAATGCTTTCCACTTTTGCTAATGTTTTGTTATTCTGTTTGCAGGTTGAAACATTTTCTGGTGTATACAAGAAGCTGACGGGCAAAGATGTTGTGTTTGAGTTTCCAGAATTTCAGCTGTAAAGTGCAAAAACTATGTGAATTAATAAAAGTTAATTCTTCATATTTTTTAATGTCATGCTTTTTTTTTAAGTATGAAACAAAAATTTCTATGCATTTGGTTGTTGATGAAAAGATGACATAGGTAACAAATTTATAGCTGGTCAAAGGACATAATTGAAAGTCACGATTACAATTAGTTCTACTGTGCCATCATTATATTGCGGTGCCTATTGAATAATGTTCTGGGTTTGATTTGCCCTATTGAGTGACAAGAGAGCAAAATAACTTCTATGATACCATAAAACTTCAGAAACATGTTTTCATTTTTAGGTATCCCAAAAGTGGAGGTAAGAGTGTTAAATTAACTTTAAGATTAAAGCATACATCTAAATAATCCTGAAAATTAATATTCCAGGATTTGTAATGAAAGGGGCTGAAAGGTTTGGTTGAGTGTAAAATCTTAACAAATTCATCATGTCTTGGTTTGCCACCAATAAATGTCACCTAAACATATTTCTGAATTACTTTGCTATGCCAAATGTTTTTAATGTCCTGCATTAGAAGAATACTGAAGCAACTTGAACTAAAACAACCTGATACAGTTAATACTTCAGTAATGTTTCTGGGGTATGGGTCAGAAATGTTTTCACAGATTAATCATACGCAAACATTCTTAGAGATGTGAAAGAGTGATTGAAGTTAAGCAAGGTGCCATTAAATAATTTTTGAATTGATTTTCCTGAAAAGTGTAAAACTTCAAACCCATACCCATTTGCCTGCTGAGTTTGGGACCTCTGAGTAGATACCTGCATGGATATAATGTAAAGCATTTAAGGTAACAATCCTCAACCTTTCCAGCTTGGCAGACAGGCGGGAGGGAGGGGAGAGGATGGTTCAGTGTGAACAGTGGCACACAGCTCAATTTGCATGAATGGTGCTCATGTACCACTCACAAATGGAGCTGTGCGCTCGCCTACTGCTTACACAGCCTAATCTGTAACCTGGAAATTGGAAACATCTGATTTAAGGTTTATGCATAAAGTTTCACAGACTTTTTTTTTTGAAACCACCTAAAAGTTGACTTAAACATTATTTTATATAACATCATGTTTGTTTCTGGATTTATATTTAATGTTTTGGAGAAATCCTCATTCATCAAATGTTAGATTTGTTTAGACTTGTTAATTTGGGGTAGTGAACGGTTAAAAAAAAGGCTTCAGTGCCTATCATTCACTATCAAAGTTCACTTAATATTGACTTTTATTTATACAACTTTGTTGCAAAGATTAATTGATATAAAGTATCTGTCAATTGTGGATAGAAACATAAAAAGTTATGCTTGTGATGAATTTGTTCATGTTTGGAAGAATGTGAACTAAACAAACTGCATTTGAATTCTCATAATTGCAGGTTGTTTGGGTCTTTTTTTTTAGCCTGTTTGTCCTCACTGAGTGATCAAAGAACTACATTTGCGTAAGTGCATATGGAGGTTTATAAAGGGAAAGATACACTGCAAAGTGAACTTGTCCTTGTTCCCAGAACCATTGCCAAAAGAAACTGCGAACTCAGTCAACTGATACATTTTTAGACTTCATGGGAACTGCCGGAGATATGTGAGCAAAAATAAAAAGCATCACTTGCAGCTCCCCCCCCCATTAAAATGATTATAATTGTTTTGAAATAACAATTATAAAATGGGCAAAATGTTGCCACTTCATTGGATCATTAACAGTGTTACTGTGATTACAGTAGCATAGTCATAATATAGACAAAATTATTGATGGCATTGTGAGAAGTCTGTTTGCTGCCTAAGGTTTTAATTGCTCTGCTGGGAACAGCATAGACCCCAAGAGTGCTACATAGTATTCACTTGACCTTAACCATTTTTATAAAAACCTCAAGGCATGAAATCAAGAATCTACATAAAAAAATGAATTCTTGAGCCATGGAATTTTACACTCTATGCCTTCATTTGGCTTAATCTATGGAAAAAAAATACTCTGAGGTCTAGTTCTATCTTGACTGTTTTTTTTCAACAAACCTATATTTTGTCAAATCCTTTGCTTTAATTGCATATTGAAAGTTTTTCTTTACGTAGGAGTGGTGGGTTGAATGCAATGCCTACTTGTATTTACTTTACAGAAGTAGTTGTCATGGAAGTTTTTCATTTTCATGTAGCAGATTTAAATAATTGAGGTTTGATTTGCCTGTTAAGATTATTCTCTTGTATTTTTTTATCACTGGCCAATGTATCCTGTAAACGTTCTAATTTTTTCACTTACATATTTATAATTTAAGGTTCATTTATTACATGTTTCATCTGTAATCAATATGTCTGCATATATTAATACTGCAGCGTATTTTACAGTGGAAAATTAAAATGCTAGGTTGAATTTGCTCATATTCCAGATGTCAAATACACTGACCTTTGACATCTTTCTAATTCATACAGAGTGCTCTGTGCCTCTATGGCTGAAGTAACCTCTATTAGAAAACCCAAATCATTGCGAAAGTGGATTTTTGAATAGTTCAGGTGCAAATGAATAATATAGACATTCATATCCTGTCATTTCTAATGGAAAACCAACTGCAGTATCAAAATAATATGTTGACATCATCCATCCCAAAGCAGCTTCTACCTGGTTTGATTGCACCTTTTTTTTTAGTTTCCAGAAATAATAGCTGCTGAAATATGAGGTCCAATAAGACCTTTCATTAAGTATTGAGGAATATTGAAAATCAAATATTTGCTGAGAGATGGGACAATTTTCAGTAGTAGCTTCTCATAAGACATTGCTTTATGAAGAGAAAGAGGCAAGCATGTGGGATTGCTGTGCCTTTATAGTCATTTGCCCTGGACTAAACATCTTTCACAAAAAATAACCCCATTTACTCTTTTCTAAAAACATGCATTAAGGCATGGGTGTCAAACCTCATGGTGATGTCATGTGATGTATTGTGATGTTTTTGCCTTTGCGGAGTTGGGGTGGGTGTGGCCTGGCCTGTGTAGCTGGGGAGCTGCCAGTTTGACACTCCTGCATTAAGTGAAATGACAAAGCTATATGAACTTCTCAGTTCATGTTTGGAAACAGTGAACTTGAAACAATAGTTATTGACTGTCTTAATCTGTACTGGGATAGATGAAATTATTACATGCCAAGATTGGAACACAAGTCCAGGTGAATGCATGGACACAACTGTCAGTTTTTTTATGAAGAAAATCCTCAAATCTTCTACAATGTTTTATCAATTTCTCAAGAGTAGGTTATAGCTCTGGAATTCCCTACTGGCCTCCCATCGAATTACTACCCTGGTCTGTCTCTGCTTTTTCAAAATCAGGCAAAGTCAACTTGGTGCTTGCTACAAGCCTGCTGTGGCATGTACACAATTGTATAAATTGTTTGAGGAGTTTTGCAATTGGGTTTAAGATAAAGACAGGGATGAACCAGGATGTGTAATTTAGATGTTTAATTCAAAATTATTTATAAATTTTAGATACGAACTTTGCACTTTATCAGTAAATTTAGAAGAGACTTGTTTGATGTAAGTAATATTAAAGTAGATGTTCCCATAAACAGTTGGGCTTGCAGGATCCACAGTGGAAACAGCAATATTACTATGAATTGGCAAAAAATTTTGGGGGGGGAGTTCTTGGTGGGCTTTGGAAGTTATTTTTAAAAACATTTTAAGCCTATTTTGGGACGGAATATTTGTTGAAATTTGTTTAAAAAATATTGAAAGAAAGCACACTCTTTTTCTGTAATAATGTTCAACGGGTTCAAGAAAATATGCAGAAACTTCAGATTGCCCACCTTGGAGAAGCATAAAGTATCAAGAAAGTGTCTTTCTGTCCCAGGTTTATTTTGCATTAGGGTGGGGAAAACTGGAGATTTGGCTCTTTTGTTTTCTAATGTAGTCTATGCCAGACTAGGGGCATTTTACAGAGGCTTTGTACTGCAGGCTGTTGAGGGACAGTGAGCTTTTCAGAAATAATCCATAATCATCCACATTTCCTGCAGGAGGTGTTCCTGGTATCCAGGACTGTGCCAGTTTAAGGATAGGTATGTTACTGGGTTTAAAATATCTGCATATAATGAGCTAATGTGTTAAAGAAGGAGCTGTGAAGAATATTTCTGTCCATGAGGTTATTTTTCCTATGAGCTAAATAAAATATTCTTGACTCTAACAAAAGTTGCACCAGCCAGAATTCACCCATTCTTATGTGTAACACTAATGTTTCTGGCTTGTTTTAGATCTGGGTCTTAAGGTCTTTCTGAATATCCTTGCTTAAAACCCAAGTAAGGCACTTTGCTCTACTAGGATCCTATTCACATGGCTGCTGTCTGACACTAGACATGAAAGAGTTAATGAATGGGCTTATTTTCATGGGAAGGCAAGAGAGGCGAAAAGAGAAGTGTCCTGCATTCCCAAAAATGTGCCCTGCCAAAAGCAGCCGTTTATATCATGGGTCGTTGCCATGTTCCCACACATTTTGCTCCTAATTAACGTCCCGCTGGACAGCTGAGCTGTTTCAAACAGGAAGCTGTTTATAGATAACGCTTGCAAACATTGGGCCTGATTTGCTGAACGGTTGAAGAGCAGGAGTTGAGCCCGCTTCAAATTAAAACCTATCCTACTTTTGTAAATAGTAGCAATGAGGTCCATCTGTGGTGCATTGCCCGTTCAGTCAGCAGTTCAGCTACAGCGCCTCTTCTCTCAGCAAATCTAAGGTAGGTGATGCTAAAATGATTATGCCAGCCAAAACCCTGGTTTAAAAGAGAGTAGGCTGTGAAGCTTTTTTTTTCATGGAAGCTGGATAAAGAGGAGACTACTGACTTTCAGATCAGGGCTGAGTTGGGGTCAGTCTGGAATTGTTGCAATGTAGGTCATCTAATGTCATAGACTTCATGTCTTTACATTTAAAAAAATATTAAACATCTGAAATTGATTTATAGTGTTCAGGATTGCATAAAAGTATATTTTTTATTTTACACTGCACTATTATAAATAAGTTGTTTCTTGGAACAGTATGTATCAGAAAGTGTAAGGAAAACAGGAAGTTTGGGTTTTTGTTTTTGAGAGGCTATTGAGGAGATAGATAAAATACTACAAAAGTGCTAAGCATATAATCTTCACAACTTGTACAATATCTGGAATTGAAAAGTTCAGCTCCGGTTATTCCCTCATGTGTCTCTACATTGCTAAGGAGTATAGAATATGGACAATAAAGTGTTGGTTGACGAATATGGAATATAGTAGTCCAAATTTATTTTTTCCTCTCAAGCAGCTGCTAGAGATCCAGAGCATCCTTTCCTAAACCAGTCCTCTTCAAGTAGGCAACGCATAAAATTATCACTTCCAACTAGGCTATAATTTATAGTCTTTAACTTTGAACCCTGACCTCAAATTTCTGACTGTACTTTGTGATCACTCAGGATTGAATGTGAGATACCCTGTGTGTTCTCACAAGCAAGTCTTTTGTACTATTTTACTATTGCTAACCAATTTTTGGAATAGATCCCCCTGCTTTGGAAAAAAATGTGGACCAATATTTTGGTGCAGTTAGCTAAAATTAAGTTCTATTTCAGGAAAAGGTACAAAACAGGAGGCTAAATGTAAAAAAACAAAAATAGAAGGTGAAAGAGCTTTGAAAATAATGAAAAATGCAAATAGATGGACTGGCAAAGTAGGAAAATGTTATGGAGATGAAGAAAAGAAAAAAGACGATAACACAAAAGGATGAATTTAAAATATTTCAACTGTTTCTGTAGGCATTGAGAATTGCCTGTTTTTGCTCCAAGGCAAACAAATTTGCACAATGAATTATGTATTTCCCACCTCCATAACTTTTTTCAGTCCACAAAAGAACAAATAGTATGGAAAGGAATAAGTTACAGAGAAAATAGAATTCTTTGCTTCTCATAACCTCTTTCTTCCATCCTCCTACAGATTTATTTATTAAATTTATTATTAAGTAACAACATACATTTATTAAATCAAAATTGCAATAATTACATTAAACATTTCAAGACACTGTCCAAAACACAGGTAGCTTCTTATTTCTTGATTCTATGGAACTGTATGTCCACAAACATCTGTTTGTCCTGGAGACTTGCTGAATAGGTCAGTTCTGATAGGCACAACCATGTATTTTCACAACCCTCCTGATAAGTTGCATAGAGTATGATGGCTGACTCAATATATATTGAATCTGAAGTCAGGAAAGGCCAAGCTGCTCTGAAAGCCTATTTCAATTGACAAAAATCACTAACCTGAGAAAAGAATGAAGAGATTAAGCAGTGGCTAATGTAAAAATAAAAACAATATTCAAAAAGAAGAGTTGCTTCTTATCTTGTCAGCTAACCCATGCTGGTTTATTTTATTTTTGATATCAAAGGCTGTTGGGTTCTTGCATCATAAAAGTGAGCTTGCTGAATCCATATAGTGTGTGATTCACAACAGCGTAATCCATGCTGATCCTTATTTAACATTGCTTTCTTGGTTTGCAAGGCAGACATTCAATCATAAATTAACTATATGCACTCAATGATACATTAATTACAAGGTTCAGCTAATGTACTACTGGTAGCTAGACTAAAATGCAGTTAGTTTGTACCTCAGCACATTGTACAAATCAAGTTATTAGAATGATATGTTTATACCATTATGTACCCTAACCCATAGATAAAATATTTGAGCAGAAATTAAGATCAGAAATAGATCAAATTTTAGCTTTGATATTAGTTTAGCAGTGCAAGAATATAGGTATTATATCTTGTAGAGTTTTACTGAGAATAAATTGTATGGCCCACAAATTTTATATGCCATCCTTGAAAATCCCAAACAAATCTCTTGATGCCCTGTTCCTAGAAGATATTTAAGTAATATCAAAAAGTTACAAGTGTGTTATATAATTTGAGAACAGAGGACAGAAAGAGTTGTTGCCTTTTTCCCAGTGCATACAACTTTCCTAACTTTGTGGAATGCTATATGAACTGATCAAGATTGGTAGAAATAACTGAAACACAACTCTAGACACAGGTGTTTTTTCTTCATTCGAAAACAAGAACTCATTAGTCTTTATTCTTTATCTTAGTTGACTACAAATTGCAGGAAAAGGCAATTTTATACATTTTCCCATCGTATCATTTGTTTTTGGGATTTTTCCCAAATATTCTTGTTTTCCCTTCAATTGATTTTTTTTCCAGCAGTGTTCATGACTTCCCCAGGGAACCTTTATGTAGATCACTCTCATCATACACTAAAGTAGGTTTTTCTTTCCAATATTTTTTATGAAGGACCAGTTCTTTTTTTTCTGGGGATTTTGAGCAAGTATACCAAGCCAAACTCTTTTCTATTGGTTTAAATATGGATTATGAGATCTAGGGGTCTGCTGAAACCCGAGTGCCCCTCTCAATAAATATATCGGGGGAAAAAGTAGCAACACATTTTGCAACTTAGCAAGCTATCATATATTAAAAATATATTTTGATATGCTGTAAATGTTATTGTGTCCTTAGAAGATAGTGAACCTATTAGAACTGTCCAAAGTATTTAGAATGCCTGTTAATCCTTTATTCATTTTTCCTCCCTTTAGGAGTAAGGGACAAGCTCATTATGAAGAGTGATCTGGTTTTCTTTGTCTCTGTAATTAGCCTTGCATTCCTGTCTCTGCCAAGATCTGGATATGCTCAGCATATTGCAGAGGAATCCTGCTCTGTTCAGATTCTGGTTCCAGGCCTCAAAGGTAATGTGTGTATCTCTTCCCATAAATAGGTCAGACATTCCTTCTTCATGGCTTGCATTCTCTTAGTGAAATAGGCTAACTTTTCTCTTAAGCTTTTCCTAGTCTGGGGAAACTGGCCTATAATAATGAAATGATCATTTGAGCTGCTGCTTAAGCAAACAACCATAGAGGGTTTTGAATGGTCATAAACAATTCTTCCAGAGAATCCCCAATAAAAACCACACAGATCTTATTTACTATACTGTATATCTTTCTAATTTTCTTGGATACTGGCCCTGGAGACAATTTCTGCTTTTCTATTTTTAGTTCCTTATTTATGAAATCTCATTTTCTTAGAACATACAGATAGCTGCACACCAACAAAAAATGAACAAATGTTTTATAAGAGAATGGGTCTAATTTGCATAAACAAATGGAGAAGAGGAGCAGGCCTTATTTTTCTTTTTTCTTATGTCCTTATTTTTTAAAGTTTAACTGATTTGTTGCCATTCTTGACCCATTCTGTGCCTCCATTACTTGATCATTTATTATCATGTTTCAGAGGGGCAAGGTTACATGGAGTGAATATTTTGGAAACAGTATGCTTAATTATTAGTGATTTACTCTTGAGTTCTCTACTTTAACCATATTCTATGCTTAGAATTGCCCAAACTCTGAAAAATATCTGACTTATTTGGATTATCTTAGTAGCCTGATCAATGATTTGATATGTACTCATCAACAGGGCTGAGCTTTTATCATGAAAATAAGAATCTCCACCAGTGTAAGCAAATGTTAATTTAATTGCAATGAAGTTGAGAGGCCTTATGATTAAGGTGACCAGATTTTTAAGATTTGTAAGGCGGGACACGATTGACCCGGGGGGGAAGGACTTTTTTAGAACGCTCTGCGCATGCACAGTAGAGCACGTTGTACGTGCTCTCTACGCATGTGCAGTAGAGCACCAACAGTGCATTGCCGCCATCCCCGTCTTAGCTCTGCCATGGAGGAGGCGGGGCGAGTGGGTTGCCAGTCGACCACGGGGGCGGCGGCAGCGCTCGTGACTGCTTTGTTCTCCGGCCCCTTTTCCATTTCCTCGCTTGACTGCTACCACCCTGGGTGCCGCCAGAGCAAGCAAGCATGGTGTATGTGTGCGTGTGTGGTGGTGAGGGACACGGATCATTCGGCGCTGAGGTAGAAGCAGCCGTGGCAGTTTTACACGCCACC
>JANHFP010005103.1:170332-184060 GCA_032468135.1 Calamaria suluensis
AATACAGAACTGAAACTGAAGGCGCGCGTCTCTCTTTATATACAGTCGCTTCGCGCCAAAAGATACAATGTTAACGGTTTACAGCTTTCCTGCCAAAAGCAACAGTTGCAAAACCACCCACCTTTTTGCAACATTCTTGCACAGAACAACTCATATACTAATGAGATATAGTCTTTCATCTGTTGGCTGAGATCCAATGTGTCCTTGACTTCTATGCAATCTGAGTCTTAGTACTACAGACCAATCATATTTTTCTGGGAGGTGTTAGTAGTAGTTTCTGAGAGGACTAAGAAGTTGAACCAAGGAGCAATATCATCTGAAATGACCATATGTCTGAAGTGCTATTACCAAAATATAGATAGCATGATACTGCTGTTCCTGGCAATAAATGTGTACTGATGGGAAAGGCAGCAGCTGCACCCTACTGTTCCTTCCTTGTTTTTAGCTATACTTCTACACTTGCTATTGCTGCCAGCTACCCTCAGTAAGGTGAAGGAGGCACTCACATTAACAGTGATGAACTTTTTGCTAAAGCATAATTCATCCTTACCTCAGACAATAACCTTGGGTTGATTCTGGTTACTTGCTTAAAGCGACCTTGACTACTGCACTCCATAGCCAGTACATTCATTATATTGTCACTCTTAAAAAGATTAAATTAGTATATCTGAAGGTATTTGAAGGACCTTCACTGTTTTGTTGTGCAATGTTATACTCCTTAACTTGTTCTGTACTGTATTATAGGTCAAGGAACCTGATATCTCAACATTTTTAAAGGAAAAAATAACAGAACAGGCACTGAGCAAAGTCATGAGAATCTGATCAGTAGTAATCAGCTGTTATTACTGTAACTGCAATAGCCTTGCCTAGATAAGTGATATGCCTAATGGTCATCCTGTGATCATGTAGCAGTGATATTGTTTACCCCTGAAAAAAAACATGTTTGGAAAGAGTGGCTTATTATCCGAAACAAAATAATAGCTTCTAGCTCAGTACTGGTATAGGTCCTTGAAGTATCTTCAAATACTGTAACTAAATCTAATCTAGTCCTTAGAGGAGAAAATGTACGGAATGTTCTGGGTATGGAGTGCAATCAATAGTCAGGTCACTTTTAACAAATAATCAGGCTCTATCTATCCAAGGTTATTGTCTGAAGTAAGGATGAATGAGTTCTTCACCCTAAAGTTCAACAATGTTGATACAACTGCATCCTTCATGTGAAAATCCTGGACAATCACAAGGTAGCAGGAAAGAGGGACAGTGAACTTTGATTTCTTCTTGCCATCTAGTTCCTTCTGACCAAATCAAAAGCCAAACTACTTCCCCCTTCTATTAGTTGAAATTTGTATATAACTTTCTCTTAGACTTTCTTTTTGAAATATGTTATGTTCCCATTGTCTATAAACTTTAAAGTTATGTAGCAAAACGCCTAATTTTTGCTTTCCTGTTGTTTTTATAAAAACACTTCTAAATGTAAACATAGAGATACTAAAGTAATAAGAACACTACATATAGAGACAAATGATGAATGATGCTGTCATTTTCATTACAAAAATTGAATTATGAACATACCACTGAATTTTGAATAATTTATTTGGTTTTACCTTATGTTTTATTACATAATAGGGGAAAATGGAGAAAAGGGGGAAAAAGGTTCTCCAGGTCGTCCTGGAAGAGTTGGACCTCCAGGGGAAAAAGGTAAATCTTATTTTAAAAATGGATTAAGCATTGTATTAATATTGCTTAATAATAAATGAAGAATATACTTTTTGTGTATATTTTCGTAATGTCAGTTGCATATGTTTGTACCTAATTAAACTCAATCTTCAGTTTTTGATTTGATCTTCAGTTTTTGATTGACTAGCATGAATTTGAAATGGTTTATTTGAAAATTACTGTATATTGTGTTGTGTTTTGTAATGGAAAATACAAAATATTGAACTATTTAGATCTGTTCCTCCTCTTTGGGTGCCTAGAATTAGGAAAGCATACCCAGCAATTAGGAGGGGGATAGGAAGTGGAAGATAGGGAGTAACAGCAGCCCAATATGACCCAGAGTTGCTGAGCAGACCTTACCCTGATTGCAACAGCAGCCTTATTATTGTGAAAGATACCAGATCCTGCCACAAATAATAATTGTTTCTGGAGAAGAGGAAAAATTACTGCTTGAAAGAATTAAAGAGTTAAGAATCATGCTGCCATCTGGAAAAGTTTTTTGTGTTTGATAAACTGCAATTCCATATTTAGCCTTATCTCCAGAGGGAGAATGTTCCATAGCTCAGATGCTATAGCAAAAAAGGCATATCTTCTGAGCCCAGCTGGCATTCTTTAGGCAGTGGAACCCAAAACATGCCAATCCAGCCTAACCATATTGCAAGGATAGAAAAGACCGGGATAAACATCTCTCAAGTAAAAATTTCCAAAATCAGCATTGCTTGCCATTCTAATTTGTTATCTCTGAAGCTTTAAGCTCTGAGAAAATGACACAAGCCAATAATTAAGATGGATTCATTTTACTGGGAGCTTTTTTGTGTTTATAAACACACGCTGGTGTGCAGTATTTTCTTCTTTGAATTACTGTATTATTATTGTGTTAACTTTTTCTCTTTAACGTGTATCCTCCAGCCAAATATGATGCACTCATATCTGTGGACCATGATAACTGAAAGTAATTCTTTCAACATGCATTCCTCCTTTCCTTTCTATCCTCTCTTTGTTCTTGCACATTATGTTCCTTTTGGCTTTAACTAGATTTAGTTTTAATTAAGACATACTATAATATAAACAGCAGTTTATAAAAACAGAAGTCCTTTTAATTTTCCTTTGACTTTTTTATATTACAGGAGAAGTGGGAGACAAAGGGCAGAAAGGTAGCATGGGGCGACATGGAAAAGTTGGTCCCATAGGCTCAAAAGGTACATTTTTCTTCATTCTGTATTAAGCTTTGAAAAAATATTAAGTTTAATTTTCACTATATATGGGTATATGTGTATGTGTGCACGTGCACCATTTTCCCCAAAATAAACCCTAACTTGATTTTGCACGTGCGCGCCAACATAAGCCCTACCCCCAAAATAAGCCATAGTTCACCCCTCCCACTCCGTTGCATCTGGTTGCATATGATAGGGTGGGGTGCACAGGTAAAAATCGAGCTAGGGTGGGGATGGTGGAGCTGTCCGTTACACCCACTTACCTTTGGACAGTTGCAGCCAGGCCTTGCAACCTCGACACCTGCCACTCTTTGCTGGTTCACTTCTTCTGCGGCTGCTAGCCACAACTTGCGTGTGTCACACCCGGCCTCTGTTTCACTGCAAGAGGCCTTCAGGAAAGGCCTCTGCAGCTGAGCAACAAGCTCCGGATTGACATGCATGTCCCCAACTTCTGTTTCACTGTCAGAGGCAACATCCAAGCTCTTGGCTGCAGAGGCCTTTCCAGAAGGCCTTTGATGGTGAAAGAGGCCGGAGGTGCTGGACATGAGCAGTGGCAAGCAGCCACAGAAGAACTGGGCTGGCAGCAGCCACATGGGCTCCTGCTGTTGCTGTCACTGCAATGTGAAACAGTGGAGAGGCATCCCCTTAAAATAAGACATAATGTCACTTTTGGAGGCAAAAAAAAAAAAAAGACTAGGTCTTATTTTCAGGGAAACATGGTGTATGTATAAATTTTAAAGACTTAAAAGTCACATGTAAGGCTGAGAAATAAATGTGTGAATTTGAAATAAGATAAATGTATGACTTTGAGTTTGTTGATACAGGTCAGAGAAAATTACAGATATTATTTCTTCCCAATTAACTGATTTTTTAACCACGCTAACCAATATATTTTAAATTAGTATCAGGAAAAATGTAATATGTTGATTAAGGCTTCAAGACATATTTTTATGATGGGTAATCTCATGTGCAGTTCCATATTCATATCTTATCATACTTTTAGTTAAGCCTGCAAGGTACGTTATTCCTCATCTAGTACAGATAATAAATTACTGGAGTCCTCCCAGCTTTATTCTACTTGTGGTTTATCCAGCATTTGAACTCTGTAATGATATGGGAGCCAAGGACTTGGCTTCCAGCTTTTACGGATTAACAGAATTGGAAGGTACCTTGTAGGTCATCTAGTTCAACACCCACCCACCCCGCCAAAGCAGATTTTTTAAAAAATTGTCAATTACATATTAGGTTATGTATGTATGTATGTATGTACGTACGTACGTACGTACGTACGTACGTGCCAAATAGCTTGAAATAGATCTATACTAGTCTCCCTTAATTTTAAAATACCAGCAAAAAACAATTAATTTTAAATTTTAATTTTAATTTGTAACTGTGGTGTCTGTTGTAAGCTGCCCCGAGTCTACGGAGATGGGGCAGTATAAAAATCAGACAAAAAAAAAAAGTCCAGGTGTTTTTGAAGGGTAGCAGCATTGTTGGTAGTGTTAAATAGTTTACCATCATCAGCGAATAGAACACAGTTACTTATAATATGATCACAGAGGTCATTTATGAAGAGTGTTGGACCTAGAACATTGCCTTGAGGAACACCGCTATTGACAGTAGGAGGACTTGATAAGGCAGCCCAGTGATGAATGGCAGCCCAGTGATGAAGCTTCCACAACTTCTGAAGGCAAACTGTTCCATTGGTTGATTGCTCTCAATCATTGTTACAATCCTGCTATAGCTAGGGAAATATATGAGATAATGCAAGGGTGATATTGTTTCTCCAGACCTACCTTTGTATTCTCCACATGTTGATACAATTTATCTCTCTTCTTTTTCCTTGTCAGCCAGTGTGAAAGGTAGATGGGACTAGCACTTTTAAAACCACTATCACTAGGACACTTACGTTGACAGGAGAGATGATAGGGTAAAGGGATAGGAACTCCCATCTGCCAAAATATGCTGGAGGGAGCCTGGCTTTCTCAGTAGCCTCTACCAGATATTATTCACCCTTTAATCCAGGAAGAGATGAAGAGCCCCCATTTTCTATTTCCTCCAGTACATAGAAAGATGTTTGAAGAGGAAAATCCTCATGAACTGTGTAGTTGGGTAAGAGGAGAACATCACCAGAGACCTGCTGAATTGCCAATTATATTTGGATTTGAATTCTCATTGCATTTGGAGATTCCAGGTTGCAATATTATATATCCATTCATATCTTCCAAAAATTATTTATATCTGTAACACTCTGCGTGTGCATGTGTGCGTGTTATCCAGTACTTCTAGTATGCTTGCACCACATATGCCACTGCCAAAAGCATTTTGAAAGGATACTTGCAAAAACCACAGACATAGCAAGTTTAAAAATTAACTAAATAGGACTATTAAACAGTCATTAACCATTAATGTTATCAATGCTATGGACACAATAAAAAATCTTGAAGCATCTTACATTTTATTCCTTAGTTGCAGGAATGTATTTTCTTCAAAAAATTGACTGTTTAATTCAATGAAATTTTGTTTATTTAGATTTTGAAACACATTTATGTGTAAATTACATTTTATTTCATTAGGCATTACTTTCCTAGTTATCTATGGTAAAGATAATATCCAAGCTTGATAATGTATTGATATTGGATAAAATCTCATTTGCTGAGAGGCTGAATTGTCTTTTTTCTTAGGACAAAAAGGAGATAATGGAGATATAGGTCCACCTGGTCCTAATGGAGATCCAGGTAAATTATATCAGAACTGGCTGACTATCTCTCAAAGTCCATTTTGCAATTTAATAACTCTGAAGTTAAGTGAACAATGTTAATGTCTTATAATAGGTGTAAGAAGGTATGACAGGGCATGTTAGGATTGTTATAATTTCTACACATGTGCAAGTCCTTCTCCCATGTTCACTAATACATGTAGTCCTCAACTTACAACCACAACTGACCCCAATATTTATGTTGCTAAGTGAAACATCTGTTAAGTGGGTTTTACCCCATTTTACGACCTTTCTTGCCACAGTTGTTAATTTAGTTACACAGTTGTTTAATGAATCTGGCTTCCCCGTTGACTTTGCGTATCATAAAGTCACAAAAGATGATTACATGACATTGGGACACTACGACCATCATAAATATGAACCAGCTGCCAAGCATCTGATTTTTGATCATGTGGCCATAGGCATGCTACAACTGTTGTGTGAAAAATTGTCATGACACTTTTATCTGTTGTAACTTTGAATGTCACTAACAAACTGTTGTATATCGAGGACTACCTGTGCACTTGAAATAGTTTCTTGTTTTCACCATAGATTCCTATTATACAGGAATTACAGGAAGGAATCTGAGTAAGAACAACCTAACTTTAATGTGGTCATGTTGCATCAGAATAAAAAAGCCCTGCTTAAACACAGCTAACAGGGATCTCCAAATCAGAAAAATAAGTTATTCTTGTGGGTCTTCTCCATGGGAAAGCCTGTGTAGAGAAGATAAGCACCTGAAGCCACAGTAGGACAATCAAAATATGAATTTTCATGACTTTCAGGACTGGTTGTTAGTGAACACAGAATAAAGAACATTATAGTAATGCACTTATATTTGGTTTATTGGATTTTTATCAAAATTGGATTGGGCTTCATGGAAAAAGAATGTTCCATTAAGTAGGCCTTTAGACTGCTCATATACTTTTTAGGTATTCCTTGTGAATGTGGCCAGCTACGCACAGCCATTGGTAAAATGGATAATCAAGTGACCCTGCTGACAACAGAGTTGAAGTTCATTAAAAAAGGTAGGAATGTTTATGGAAACATATTCCCCCTCCTAAATATAAGGAATTGCTTTCAGAAGTACCTGGCTTACTTTTTAGTTGGTCAGCTGTGTCTGTCTTATATGGAATGCATTAAGTAAGTTTATAGAAATGCAAGTGGTCACTTTTCAGCACTGCCCTCCCCCGCAGCTGTTGCTGGTGTGCGTGAGACAGATAATAAGACATACCTGCTGGTGAAAGAACAGAAGCGGTATGTGGACGCCCAACTCTACTGCCAAGGAAGAGGAGGGACACTGAGCATGCCCAAAGATGAAACCACCAATAATCTCATTGCTTCTTACATCAATCAAGCTGGCCTCAGCCGAGTTTTCATTGGCATTAATGATCTTGAGAAAGAAGGCAGCTTTGTCTACTCTGATCGATCCCCTATGCAGACCTTCAACAAATGGAGCAACGGTGAACCAAATAATGCTTATGATGAGGAGGACTGTGTAGAAATGATCACCTCTGGGGGCTGGAATGATGTGGCATGTCACATTACAATGAATTTTGTATGTGAATTTGACAAAGAAAATGTTTAATAAAATTTTCCCCTGCCAGGCTCTCTATATGGATTTGTTTGGGGGATGGTGAATAATTTGAGCAGTTCAGCTATTGTAATCAGTACTCCAATTTCTGGATTGATTTTATATGGAAGTTTATTACTTGTTTATGAGATCCTTTGTATCAGTGTGTAAAACTATCCCAATATAGTTTTATCCTCATCCATCCTTTTATTCACATTTTTTCAAGCAATCCCACCATCAACACATACATAATTAAAAAGTTTTGTTAAAATTTTTCTTTCTTTTGTGCAGGTCTTGAGTATGGACCTTTCCCTCTATACTTGTGAGTATAGTGGGGTACAGGTAAGAGAAAAGTTATGTAGGAAATAGACCTTATTTATTAGATATGGCTATTTATAGTTACCCACTATGGAAAAGGAATGTATTATTTATCATGTGTTTACTTCACTCTTATTTGGCATTAGGATTTGTTTTTATTATTAATAAAACCATTTATGGTGTTTTGATCCTACAAAAAAAATATTTTTTCAGGATGACTTAGAAGTAACTCCTCTTTTGTTATTTTACCTGCAGAAAACATGAACCCACAATATGTTCAGTGGTTTTGCCTGAAAAATTATATTTCTCTGTGTGTATCAGTATATACACATGCAGGGAATCACATTGTTTAGCTGTCCATGCAACAGTTAAAAGTGCAAAATATATCTTGCATAGCTGAAGGTATGTGGATGACTAGATAGGCTTATTTCTGTGCAATACATACAGTGTCTAACAAGTATCTAATAAACCATTTTACATAGCAAAGCTACTCAAAAATTTACTAATTTTTTAAGACTTTTATCATTTTCAATAGGACTTTGTAATAGTGCTTCCCATATTATTAATGCTGCTGTGAATAAACTGTGATCTGGCAATTCTGGATAGAAGTTGGCACACAGGAACATAAAAAAAACTTTTAAATGCAGCATTGAGAAGTTATTGAACAATGGCAGTAAAATGTAAATATCAGGAAAAGCAATAAAAGATATTAGTTTGTAAACTAACCCTAACTCTAATTGCTCCTAATGTGATTGGTTATAAGATGTTTAGAAATACCGATATATATTAGAATTGTATATCTGTAAATATAATCTAGGTATTTCAAATATCAATTCCCCTTAGAAGGAAAGAGCAGTTATGATACAATTAGTATTCCTGAAATAAATATGGCACATATTCAGGCAGTGCTTAGCTGTTTGAAATCACTGGGCTTAAACTTAGTTCTGGTCCATAAACCTGTAACTTGAGCCCAAAACCTCAATTTCTACACTTTTGAGATGAATAAAAGATATACAATTATTTTAGGATATTTAAATAATATGTCTATGATTTCCTTTTTTACACAAAAAACTTACTCTTTAAACAAGAAGTCATGCTGATGTAAGATGTAAATACATCTTCAGGATAATAGTAATTTCTGAAATTTAGCACACTAGTTCCTCATATTCTCTAGTATGTTTAATATTTAACATTTAAAATATTTGCAGCTATAGATTTGCTGGACTGAATTAATTTAAGTGAAGTAAGTCCAAGTAGCATTTAATACTTTACAACTTGACAATAGGAAATTAAAAGAAACAAGATTATAGAAAGAATAAACTCTTTTCTTGATTTAGGGTGGCTGGCATGTTTATATCTATGTATGTATTATTGGGGTTAAAGAAATGGATTTAAACAAATCTCTGTTATCCATGTGGTTTTATGATATCCAGGCCTGGGCTGTGAAGTCTAATGACAAGCAGATGGCAGCAAGGATTTAATGTTTTTTTAAATCTATAGGTTATTATATAGTACAATACTTATTGTAATTTTTGTATCCAAGATCTGATAATATAATTTTTTAAAATAGTTTTTCTTTATACTTGCCATTGTAGGCAAGGAGAAGCTGAGTATCACCCATTCTGGTATTAAAACAAAAATCTCAATTAAATTATCTAATATTAACCATTACTCCATCTGAGACTAAGATTAGTTACAGCTGTAAATTAACTCTTGTGAAGTTCTGTATTTGTAAGTAGGATGACTGAGTTCTTAATCCCATGACAGAAGCACATTCAACTGAATGTAATGTGCTTCTACCTGGGTTACAATTGAGGAGGTACACATAAAATGACTGAAATTAAAATTAAATTTAGCATGTTCTTATTTCATCAGCACAAACAAATCAATATGAAGTCTGAGACAAATCCCAGCTGTAAGAAATGGATATTAATTTAATTGGCTTCTCAAGGTTGCTAGTATTGGAAGTAAACTGGGATATGTTTATTAATATAAATGAGATACAAAATTAACTCCAGCATGCAAACAAAACTTAAACTGATTAACTGTCTGTTTGACTTTTGGGGAATCCAGAACCCTACAGGTTCCTTACCACTAACAGTATCAATGGCTTATAGTTTCACAGCAGCACAAGGAAACACGTCAGTTAGTGATTTTTAGACCTTTGTATGGATAACAAACTGTATCTGCTTATTTAATAAACATAATTAATAAAGATGTTCAATTTGAATATTTGCTGTGATTGATTATAGTTCTGGTTTAGGTTTACTATTATGCTGTATTAAACTTATCTACATTGGCCTACATTGTTATGACATTTCTAAATAAGTCACTGAATCAGCCCTACTGACCTGCAGTGTACAATAGATAAACAAAACATTTTCTGTTAGCATGACTCTTCCTTACTTTTTTCCACTATACCAATGAGTCCTCACAGTTTCATTATGTTGTTATAGGCTAGTAGTAAAGATGTTAGATAAGGACTTGGGGGACCCACAGAAGAAGATTCAATGAATGGGTAGATCTTTAATTCTCAACTTATCTCACAAAGTGATTGTGAAAAGTGAAGTTCTATGTACTAGTGCTATTTAATGCTTCAAATTCACTTCCCTAAAAGTGCTTCTGGGGATGTGAATATAATTAAAGGAATTATATTTTTCCCTGGATCATATAACAGTTCCAGACGACAAGATCCAAGAAAAAATGAAATTTGTTTAAACAATTGCAGACAAGATGCTCAATTAGCATTTCTGAATCTGAAATACTTCATGGCCCACCAATGTATACCATCTTGAGTTGATATAGAATAAAAATATAAAGGGCCAAAACATTTTTTTAAAAAAGTGGGATACTGATCTCAAAAAATACAAAAAATTAATGGCTAAAATATATTTGCATGTTTAGCATAATATAGACAAACTGGAGATTCCAGTAAATGATTAGAAACTTTCAAATCCTTACAATCAATGATTCTAAGACTGAACATATCTTTCTGAAAAACCTATTGTTAGCAACTAGCACACAAACACATAATAATTTTGTTTCTTGTATGTTTGCTTTGAAAATAATTAATATCTTATGTATAAGAGAATAAAAAGTTTTATCTTATTTTGTTGAGAATTTTTCTTTTAAATTTTAAAGAGAATTTACCTGGTAATTTATTTAGTATCACAAAGTTTGACTTTTTCTTCTATGACAGATGGTTCTATTTTCATATGTATATTATACTTTCTATGTAACAATTCCCTTTTTGCTCATATTAAACATTTGCTCATATTAAATATTTGCTCATATTAAACAGTTTGGCAGCAAATCTGATATTTTAAATGCAATGCTAGGATAAGAACTTGTAAGTTGTTCTAATTTTCTAATTACCCTTTTGGATTCACAGGAATTTGGAATGAATCTGTGGAGACCTGAAAGCCCATTAATTGCAAAAATTCCAATACTGTTGCATGAAAGAGCATAGTCCAGGCTGTAATCACTAAACTCTTTTAAATCTGCAGTGGTGGGTAGTCAAAGGGTTGAGAGGTTCCAAAGTGCAAGGAAAGGCTCAACAGTCCAGGTCCACTTGGGAATTTGCATTACTCTCACATATATCTGTTCTCAGGATGCAGTTCTATAATCCAACTGTCTGAAGAGAGCTTGTATTGTAATATTGAATTCTGACTGTTTTGAACATGAGACAATCATCAGAAGGGGATGCTGCTTTTATCAGATTGATGAGACACGTTCCCAGACAGCTGATACAGTACCTGTTTAAGAGGAGAGCCACTGCTTTCAAAGGTGCCAGGTCTCACGTAGGACTTAGATGTCTAGGAAAATCCTCACAAGTGAAAAACCAAGTTCTCTCTATTTACTGATTCTTTTCCAAACATGGGAATCAGATGTTTGGTCTGGATGGTAGAGAAAATGGAAGATTTTAATTGCCAGTTTCCAAACTCACAAATCAGCTGATCCCCAGCATTGGAGAAATAGTAGTTAAGATAATAAAGTTTGGTTTGAAAGAAATGGGCTTTTCCATTGTCTAAATCAGAATGATTCTGGGCCTGGAGAAGAAATAGCATAACCTACCTGCTTTTCAATAGGTGCTCATCTGATTCTAATACTTCTGAAAAGTGTTTTAGCATGGCTATCAGGAATTGGCAGCTAACCATAGTTCTCGGTACATCAGCATTAGATCCGTTTGTGTGCAATTATCCTCAGTTCATACTGCACTATTTTTCTCAGCTATCTGAAAGATCTGCCACTAACACCTCTCCAGGTTGAATCACCCCTGAATGTGGAAATCAGTGCATGCCACCGAAGTTGAGCAATGTGCAATATAATCATCTATGTTGCCACACTGCCCTCTAGTGCCCTTGGGTGTGGAAACCAAAAAGTTTGGGTTTATCACAAGCATCAGTGTTTTAAATGCTTTGAAATGTGTCAAGGAACTTTTTGCCACTTCATGGGAATGCTGACTGGGTAACTGCTGACTATTGCCATATCTAGTGTATATGTACATAAGAGAGGAATACTCATACCCCAGAAGATAGGCTCATTGAAGACAGGCTCACTAAGCCCTATCTAACAATATGAAATTCAACAGTAAGAAAAACACTTAGGCAAGAAAAACCAAATGCACAGATATAAATAAAATAAGTGGTACCATGTTCAATGGCAGTAACTTTGAGAGAGATCTAGGAGTCCTAGTGGACAATCACTTACATATGAGCCAGCAGAATGCTGCAGCGACAAAAAAAGCCAAAATCCTAGAGTACATTAACAGAAGAATAGAATCAAGATCATGTGAAGTGTTAATACTACTTCATATTGCCTTGGTAAGACCACACTTGGAATGCTGCATCCAGTTTTGGTCACCATGGTATAAAAAGATGTTGAGACTCTAGAAACAGTGCAGAGAAAAGCAACAAAGATAATTATGGGGTTGGAGGCTAAACATATGGATGATTATGAGTAAGGGGTCAAGAGGGGGTCAAACCAATTCTCCAAAGCACATGAAGTCAGGACAAAAAGCAGTGGAAGAAACTAATTGATGAGAGAACCAACGTAGAACTAGAACTCAGGAGAAATTTCCTGACAATGAACAATTAACCAGGGGAAAAGCTTCTTCCAAAAATTGTGGGTTAGAGATTTTTAGAAGAGATTGGAGAGCTATTTGTCTGCAATGGTATAGTGTCTCCTACTTGAACAGGAGATTGGACTAGAAGACCTCCAAGGTCCTTTCAAATGTTGTTTTGTTATTCTCTATTATGTTAAGCATTAGAATATTATTTATCTTGTTTGAAAAAAGATATCTTATTAGAGTATTGTTTAACTTATTTTAAAAAACCGAACTGAAAATTAGCATAGCTTTGTCATTTTATTTTAGTATAGCTCTGTGCCTTGTACAACTGCAAAATAAATACACTTCCTTTGAGTAAATGGAGCTTAATCTCTTAAGGGACTAACTGTCCAACAATCATTTTGGAAGTATTCTCTTCAAAGTCTTCTGATACAAAACAAATATGATAAGCATGACTAAAATTGGGATAAGCGATGTATGCCTTTTTGCTGATTGACATTTAGAACATGCAAGATACCTTAAACTACTGAATATTTTCCTGCTCACAATGCCATCAAAGCATAAGAGTTTCCTGGTAAGAACACTCGAAGCTCCATGGACATCCCATCCCAATCCTGCACCGCAATCTGTTTTCAAGTTTTATTAAGTATTAGCTAAATACCCGTGCTCTCCTACCAACTATGTGATCGGCCATGATGAATTGACACTTATAGCTTGAAAATTAACAAGTAGTTATGATTGGCCTTTCTTCGCTCCCTTAGCCTTGCCCCACAGAAGCCTCCCCTATCCTATCCCTTTCTCTACCTCAGCCTTGGCCCACAGAAGCCTCCCCTATCCTATCCCTTTCTCTCCCTCAGCCTTGCTCCACAGAAGCCTCTCCGATCCTATCCCCTTCTCTCCCTCAGCCTTCTTCCGCCGAAGCTTCCCCTATCCTATCTCCTTCTCTCCCTAAGCCTTGCCCCACAGAAGTCTCCTCTATCCTATTCCCTTCTCTCCCTCAGCCTTGCCCCACAGAAGCCTCCCCTATCCTATCCCCTTCTCTCCCTCAGCCTTGCTCCGCAGAGGCCTCCCCTAGCCTATC
>JANHFP010005104.1:19150-29221 GCA_032468135.1 Calamaria suluensis
GGACTCGGGGCGGTGTACAGCCATAATTCATAAAATATACATAAATCACAAAAATTTAAAATACATATTAAACAATTTATGGCTCTAAAAATCATAAAAAATTTAAAATACATTTAAAAATTATATTTAAAACCCCAGTTAAGACCAAATTTAAAATCCAATTTAAAACTACCAGTAAAATTTCATAGCATGGTTGCCACTGATACTCTTCAGAGTGGAGAATTTGAACTATGTTTTCAATGTATATGTGATATTTAAGTCTAAATTAACCAACTTTCTGAATTGTTATCAGAGCATAATGGGTGGAACAGGTTGTTAATCACAGTTCTACTACATTCTGGCTCTTTAAGCATGCTTCAGCAATATAGGGAATAAAGCAGTATTAAAGAGAACTGATTGTTGTCATTTGCCTTTATCCATCTGATGACAGGACTGATTTCCCTGCATTAGCATTCTAGCACACCCTTGTTTGACTATCCCCATTTTGACTCAGAAATTTGCAAATTTTGATGAGCTCCATAGCCAATTACTATTATTTTTTTAGGTTTTTTTTTTCTTCAGCAAAAAAAAAAATTCCCTCCACTTCTTCAGGGCTTTCCAATGCAAAGGGCTGGAAATGGAAACTTTCATAGATATGTGCCACTGCTCAAAGGGTTAAGTAATATGTGCCTCCCATGTTTAAAATAAAGGTCCCCCTCCCACATATGTGTTAGTCGTTCCCAATTCTAGGGGGCAGTGCTCATCTCCGTTTCAAAGCCAAAGAGCCAGCGCTATCTGAAGACGTCTCCGTGGTCATGTGGCCTGCACGACTCGACGCCAAAGGCACACAGAATACTGTTCCCACCAAAGATGATCCCTATTTTTCTACTTGCATTTTTATGTGGTTTCAAACTGCTAGGTTGGCAGAAGCTGGGACAAGTAACAGGAGCTCACCCTGTTACACAGCACTAGGGATTTGAACCGATGAGCTGCCGAACTCTTGATCATCAAGTTCAGCATCTTAGCCATTGAACCACCACATCCCATGTTTACAAGCAGGCAAATGATCCAGTTGAATTAAGACTGTCAAGTTTCAATAGCCATTCAGCTGCCAAACAATCTTCAGTCTCCTTCCAAATCGAATGCTGATGAAATGGTTGGATTCCCTGGTATTGCTTATGTGCTCCTTTCCCACCTATACAGTGTTAAAAGTTGAGAGCCAGAATGGTTTTCTATCTGCCACAGAAGGTTTGTTGGCTGACCTCTTATATACTGTCAGAGGCTACCTGACCTTATGCCTGTTCGTTCCAATATAGGCAGTGGAGTGGTACAGTGGCCTAGACACGGAGCTCTCGCCTCGCAATCAGGAGGCTGTGAGTTCAATCCTAGGTAGAGGAGATATTTCTCTCTCTGGGCATGTTGAGAATATATATCTGCTGAATATAACTCCACATTGGTAACAGGAAGGGCATCCGGCCAGTAAACACTCAGCTCTGTTCAGTTGGCCAGACTCCACCCTGCAAGGGATTATGGTGTTGTTAAAAGGAGATGATGAAGATGATGACTAGAGGCAGTCTTCACTAATAATTTTGCCTGGAATTTCTGTTGGTAAGTGTGCCAGTTCTAAAATGTGACATCCCGTGACTGTGCTGCTTAGCAATAGAAATTCCAGCCATTTGTGTTTTCTGCTGTTAAGCAAATCATGATGGGTCATTAAATGAGGATGCTGCAGGGTTGTAATTTTGATCCTCTTGCCAGCTTCCCTGTTGACATTGCTAAGATCCCCAGCCAAGAAAGATGCAAATGGCTACTGCAGGACTCCATAACCAAAGTAAGTAGAAGTTATCAGTCACAAGTACCACTCATTCAGCACCAACATAGGTTCAGACAGTCACTGAATGAGGGGTTGTTAAACGAGGACTACCTGTGTATAATTTGGTCCTTTTTCCTTTCTCAGAGAGTCAGGCAAATAAGTATCCTTTCTGAGGTTGAAGGAAAAATAAGATATTAACGTATACCATTACAAATATTCAGGCTGTCTCGGAAATAAAATATGGCATTCCATTTGGAGAATCCTGAGGGACATTGGTGAAGCTCACTTCTAAACCAAAACATAAAATCTGTAGCTATGGGGGGGGAAAATCCATCTTCCAGATTTATTTATTTATTTACTCAGGGCAGTCAAAGAGCCACTCAGTAGGTTATAGTCTCAACAACAGTGTTTACAGTATAAATAGTTTAATCTAAATCCAAACATTGTTTTATTTAATAACTTTGTTTCTTCTATTTGTGCTGTAGTGGAAAGAAGCAAAACCAGAAGAACTCATGGATTCTAAACTTAAATGTGTGTTTGAACTGCCGGCAGAAAACGATAAACCCGTGAGTCCCTTTAATTTTCATGTGATTTTTTTTTTTAAAGGCAAAAAAGAGGTATGGTAATGCAACTAAAAGTTCTTGATTTAGGATTTAGCTGCAATTTCGGTGGTCTCAAATGTTCATAATTGCTCAACAATGGAAAAGAAAACAATTGCAATTTATTTGTTTTCCTTCTTTGGATTTTGATTTTTCAAATATACAGCATGAATTCTAGTGGCTGTAAAGAGATTTCTGGTCGTAAGAACAGAAAGAAGCAAGGCATCTTTTCAAAATACAGTTTCAGTACTTTGAATTTAAGAAATTCAGCCTGCAACCCTTCAGATACATTGGAGTATAACTTCCTTTGGGCAGACTAACTAGGAATTACAACTTCAACTGAAATATAGACAGTTGGAGAAGACCACATTAAAAATGACCATTTCCCTTTATTCTGATGTTTGCCACCTGCTGTTTTTAAATGCTTTTGGATTAAAGAAGGATGTGGAAACTTTTTTATATATATAGATTGAGAACAGATCCTTAATTTTCAGCATTAGTTTTAAAAAGATTGATGTTCTCCTAGTATCGCATTCCAACCTCTCCATTTGGATGACATTATAACATATATGTACACGCAGCTATGAGAGCTGTAAGATAGGGCTGCATATACTGTAATCTCTGCCTTACACTTTTTGAATAGTGCATATCTGGAAGACCATGTTAAATTAATGTTCAGGCTTCCTTTATCCCGAATGTAAAAGTACAAAATCCTGCAGAAATGGAACTTACCATATGTGTAGCCTTTTCCTAATTGGATTTAGGAATACATCTCCAGAAACGCCTAGCCAGCAGACAGCTCAAAAGACTTGGGACTACAATTCCCGCACATTTGAAGGATGACAGTTGAGAAGACTGGCATAAGAAAAAATAGAAAAACATTGATTGCTTTCTTTTTTCTGATCTCTCTTAAACGTTGAACGACAAAACAATGACTTGCATAAATTTAAACTTTTATAAGCTTAATGGCTTACAGCAAGTAACAGCAACATTTTATTTTCCATCATCGGGTTCAATAATGTCAAAATGTAACTTGGTTTCAGTGAGGAGGCATAGTATGTAGGTCACACTAGAGATTTTATGGAGGAATGAATGGGTGGCTAGAGGCCATGAGCTCAGAGTTGTTTGAATTGGTCTGGAGAGTGGCCCTTCCTTTGGTGCTTATCTTGCCCTTGGGAAAAACCGGAGCGGTGATTTGTATTGGCTTCTGTCAACATTAGAATTTGGTGGCACGGTGGTTAGAATGCAGTACTCCAGGCTACTTCTGCTGACTGCCGGCTGCCAGCAGTTCGGCAGTTCGAGTCTCACCAGCTCAAGGTTGACTCTGCCTTCCATCCTTCTGAGGTCAGTAAAATGAGGAGCCAGATTGTTGGGGGCAATGGGCTGACTCTGGGCTGTAATTTTTATTTATTTAATTATTATTTCAATTTATATACCGCCCCATTTCCGAAGACTCGAGGCGGTTGACAGCAATGCACTGTGAAGCAGTATATAAATCTTAAGTGCTATTCCAAAAACAGTGCTCCTAGAGGTCCATCAGATGGTCCCCAGCACTTTGTGAGTGGACAGCCCACTCAAAAACAATTTCATATATTTCTAAGATGAAAGGAATTGCTTGGTTCTACAAGCCCAACCATGGGTTTAAGGCAGCAATGAAATGTCAAAAAGTATTTTAATTTACCAAACATTTTAAGGCAAATGTTTTCAGAACTACCAGTCCTTTAAAATATTGCTAGACAATGGCACTCTAGAATTTTGGCCTACTGCTCCTAGGATAAGGATTGTAATACCAGTATTTCATTTGGAGGATGCTACCATATCCTGCTGACAAAGGTGTGTATAGTCAAGGCTATGGTGTTCCCAGTTGCAATGTATGGATTTGAAAGTTGGACCATAAGGAAGGCTGAGCACCAAAGAATTGAGGACTTTGAACTATGGTGCTGGAGAAGACTCCTTCGAGTCCCTTGGACTGCAAGGTGATCACACCAGTCAGTCCTAGAGGAGATCAACCCTGACTGCTCTTTAGAAGGCCAGATTCTAAAGATGAAACTCAAATACTTTGGCCACCTCATGAGAAGGAAGGACTCACTGGAGAAGAGCCTGATTCTGGGAAAGATTGAGGGCCAAAGAAGAAGGGGATGACAGAGAACGAGGTGGCTGGAGGGAGTCACTAAAGCAGTAGGCACGAGCTTGGGTGGAGGACAGACAATGGTGGAGGACAGGAAAGCCTGGAGGAACATTGTTGATGGGGTCACGATGGGTCAGACATGACTTCGCAACTAACAACAACAAAAGGTAGTTTCAGCAAATCACAAGACCACATAACTCATCAAATTCCAGTCAGGGCAACAGTTGGAGGATCTATAAGGAAAAGAAATTCATTGAAGAAGCAGACATATAAAAGAAAGCCAAGAGGAAACAGACTGGCAAAATGAAGCAGATCCATGGCAAAGCAAGAATGAAAATGTAGGTTCCATAGTAATAGTTGTAATTAGTGTAACATATATCCACTGGATTCTTAGCTTGCTTATTCTGACCTTCCCTGGTTGTTCTAATGAATATTTGTTGTGACCTTTCTAATATATGTAAAAAAAAGTGTCCAAGTTAAACTTCTAAATCTTTTTAATTTTTTCTTTCCCTTCTTTTTTCTAAAGTACCTACTTAAAAAAGGTTCACTATCGTTCAGCACAGGGCTGGATGCCTTTAAGGGAAATGCAAGCAAGATTATCTGCCTTCTCTTTGCATCCTAACTAAAGTCTCAAAAAGATTATCAGGGTTTTGTTTTTTTTTCCCTCTGAATTCAATCCAGAAAATAATTCATTTTAACAGGGCTCATACTGGACCTGAGCTCAGTGGATTGTGTTCCTAATCTTCTTTTCTCTGAGTCAAACATACCCACTTCCTTCAGCCCCACTTATGTGTCTTGCATTGTAAACCCTTGCTAAATCTTTTTATCAACTGTGTTATTGTGCACAGAATCTTCTTCACTGAATCTTCTCCATAATCCTAAGATCCTTCTCAGCAATATAACTGCCTTGTCATTTAGGCTTTTTCTTTCTTTGTGTTTGTGTAGTTGGATTTCCTGCACGATGTATATAAACACCTTCCAAGTGTATAGAAGTCTGCAAAGTTCCTCATCATCTGTCATTTTGAAACTGACAGCCTGGAGATAGCAGGCATTTATATGATGTTAGCTGTTGAAATGACAGCATTCTTTTAATACACAATCTCAGCTGCTTTTCATAATTGTGGGGTACATGTGTCATCCTAACATATGGGCGCACAGCTTTTTGGGGTGTGTAAATATGCCTTTGACCATCAAATGGCATGTTAACGAACAGGGGAATATGATCCAAAAGTGTTCAAAGCCCAAGAAAACCAGTGGATAGAATCCAGACACAAACCTAAACTTGGTTCATTTCCAAGGAAATATCAATTTGGATGTAGTTAATGCAAAACAGTTAACTGTGGTTAATGAAATTGTTCCCTGGTTTTTAAAAATAATTTATCTTCCACATTAGTTATCTATACTCGGTGGCATACAGCTCAAGAGTTACACATGTGAGTTTGTTGGCCCCAAATTGTGCCTCGTTCTTATTACTTTGCATGCTAGGAGTGTTGCACAAGTGCTCATGACATATTTGAGCAAATGGATCCTATCAATAATTCCAGACTTTCCTGTAATTAAAGTTCAGTGATTTATGTATTCTTTACTGCAAGCTAATCAAAGGTGTTGCCTTCCTGCAGTCTATGAAGCTTGGAGAGTCTAAACCCATACAAATACTTTCTCAGCTAGAAAGTACCATCCCTGGTCACGTAGTAAGGATACCTGTAAATTGTCCAAGTGCATAACCATAGTAGAAAAATCAGGTCTAACCAGAAGTGATGCCAGCTCACAGAATAACAGTTTAAATCAGGAATGTCCAACCTTCATAATTTTAAGACTTGTGAGCAGCATGGCTAGCTGAGGAATTCTGGGAGGTAAAGTCCACAAGTCTTAAATTTGCCTATGTTGGACACTCTGGGTTTAATGGTTGGATATATTTTACTACTAGAAGTTATTTTTACTTGACATTACATTTTTAATATTTGACTTACGATTTAATTTGCTTTGCATTTAATCAGACCCAAGTAGTGAGTTACTCTAAGAGATGAGATTCCTCTTGCTGGATGAAAAGCTTTTATATAGAGAGAGAAAGAGATAGTATTTTATGGTATATGTGATTTTTATGTTGCTGTATTGTATATTGTTGTTGATCTTTTGTTTGTTTTTTGTTTGTTTGTTTTTCTTGCAGTTTGAGTTGTATTATATGTGTATATAGTATTTATTGATTTATGTTTTGTAAAAATCCAATAAAGGTTTGGTTTTTTTTTTTAAAAAAGGAAAAGCTATCAGCACACCTGTAGTTTATCTGAAAAGTTTATATCAGAGGCAAAAGACTGAATATTGCTATAGAAATCAAAGATGAGTGAGGTAAAATAATGGATCCATTTACAAATTGTTGCAGAATGTATTTAACCTACACTGATAATTATCACTTAATTTTACATTCTTCTGGTGCTCTGCTCATATTTTTGCTTGCATGTTAGAAAAAAAATCATTTTTCAAGAAACTTAAGTGATTTTTAGGAGTCTCAGGTTTCAAGTCTACTTTCAAGCTTTCTAATAGCATATTGTAAACAAAGTCTTTTGTTTACAAACTAGGATTTTCAACTTGGTTTTCTCTTTTAATTTCCTATATTAATTGGAATGTGTGGGAATACCTATGCAGGCCAAGAGGATCATATGAGACTTAGTCTCTTAGCAAAATGCAACTGTTTTCTTATATAATCTGGTCAATTTTGATCTCATTGTGAAGCAGAAGGCTTTCCAACTGCCTTCACTTTGCAAATTTCCACCTTCAAATCTTGAGTCCAATCTCACAAGCTCTCTTTGAACATCAAAAACTCCAGTACTAGCTACAGACACGATCATAATCACAAACATTGTCTTTATTGTAAACCACTTGGAGTATCAGGATGCTGTAACATGGGAAAGAAAAAAAGGGAATTGTTAACTTCAAACTGCTTTTTATCAGGGCTATGCAAAGCTGTGAAGGGATGCTTCAGTTCAACAAAGCTTTGCTTGATTCAGCCCATCAAAGTAGATTCACAAACCTAAAAGAGGACATTAAACGTTTTTGTGTTCAATTAAAAAAAACCCAAAATGATACGCAACTTAAATATTTTAATCAAACACGATTAAAATTTCAGCATAAGAAGCCCTCCTGAGGGACAATAAAGCTCTTTGAATCAATTTGTATATGTACCCTTTTTTGGGGGGGATAGACAAAATTAGGGACACACTGTGGCTCAGCATGGTAAGGCAGCTGAGTTTGTCGATCGGAAGATCGGCAGTTCAGCGGTTCGAATCCCTAGTGCCGTGTAATGGGGTGAGCTCCTGTTACTTGTCCCAGCTTCTGCCAACCTAGCAGTTTTGAAAGCACGTAAAATGCAAGCTCCATGTGCCTTTGGCATTTAGTCATGCCAGCCACATGACCACGGAGACATCTTCGGCCCCTAGAGTCGGAAACAGCTAGCACATATGTGCAAGGGATACCTTTACCTATGTAAACCAATTATGTTTCATGCCTTGCTTTTCCTAATTTCTGTTTTTGCATCTTAACCTTTGATAAAATTTCGATTCTCCGTTTCCTTTTAAATGTAACGAGAGTCTGTCAATTTCTGCACATTCATATATCTTCTGTACAATCCTTACACTTGTGGGTAAATATCTATATTTTAAGTGGAATGGAAAAAGAGGGCTGGGGGAATATTCAATCAGTAGCACTGAGGGTGACCAATATTTTCATTCTCATGGATCTTGCATTTCGCATCAAAGAGATTCAGGGCATTTCATTAAAACAAGGGCAAGTGAGATCAGTTTAGAAAACAGCTTGTGTTCTAAACAACAGGAGGAGAGGACTAAACTTTTTTAAACAAACAGCAGGAAAGGACTAAACTTTGGTACTTCCTTTTTTTAAAAAAATAATCTTTATTAAAGTTTTCAGTTGAAAAAAGACAAAGAAAATGCATACATTCAACATCTTAAAACAACAGAAAAAAAACCACAAAAGCATACAAAACAATACAATACATAACTCTAAAAAGATGTTCATATTCGCTGTCTAATTGTTTTAGTAATATAATGGCAATATCAATCCTTAACTCTTGGGAATTAACTAATTGATTAACATGTAGTCACATTTTATCTAATTTCCTTATATTATATACATTGAATTTACCCAATTTCCTTTCCTTTCCTATTTTTAGATTTATCCAGTTGTACCATTTCTCCCATATTTTATAGAATTCCGAATCTTGTTTGCCTCTTAATCTCATGGTTAATTTGTCTAGTTCTGCGTTTTGATATATCTTCTGTATCACTTTAATTTTGGTGGTGTATTCAGAAGTTTCCAGTCTTGTTAATCTTGCTGCAGTTAAAATATGGATAATTAAGTATCCATATTGGGAACAGATTAGAAGATAGTTCCAGTAGATAACAGGAGAACATCTCAAACTTAAACCTGAATTATTTTTACTAGGAATAATTAAACCAACAGATCCAGAAGCAACTCCAATACATCATTTTACACATCATAATGGCAGCAATAATTGTTTTTGCACTATGCTAGGAGCTAAAAAATACACCAGCAAAAGAGATGGTTATACATAAAATATTTGAATGTGCTGAGATGTACAGGCTCACTTTAGAATTGAAAGGCAAGGAAGAAATAGAATGACACAGTACTGTTAAATTGTTTATTGTTATGTAAATTGAAAATAAAAAAGAACAGAATAGAATAGAATAGAAATCCAATCACAAACTACCGGTATCTAAAGATGGTAGAAGAAGCCACTACGATTCTACAAAATGCTGAGTGAAAAGCTGAATCAGAAAGGACACTTATAGTAAGTGGAATGTGATAGCAAGTGAGACTAAGGAAGAGTGTTCTGGATTTGTAAAGATATGTTATAAATGAAAGACTCAGTTGTTTTATGAAGATAGCAAATAGGTAACAGAAAAATCAGAACAATTCCATTCCTATTTTATCTCAGCCTGTCCAAGTCTGCATTGAGTGCTGTGTTGAGTTATGTGTGATGTATCTTAAGAAAGATTCAAAGGAGTTGGAATGGGTGAAGAAGACACACAAGGATTATCGTAGATGCTAAGAAACTGGATGTGTTTAGGCTTAAAGAAATTCTTCTGGTTAGAGATGTTAGAAATGATTTCTCAAACAAAAACTTGGGTTGATAAGAAAAGAAGTTTATTTACCCAAAATAAAATAGAAAAGGCAATTTGCAAAGTGTGGTGGGTCTTGGCAGGGAACTTCAACAGGAACTTATAATCCAAAAGCCACACATCTGAATTCAAAAGCAAGACATTTTATACCCCCTAATGTGATGCCCCATTCCGTCCCCTTTGGTCCCATTGGATAGGTCCTCTGTGGTTACAACTAATCTGATGGACCTATTAATAATACATTACCCCTTTCCTGCCCTTCAGTTACAGCAGGTTCAGCTTTCCCTCTTATATACAGGAAGTCCCACACTCTGATGCCCCTTTGCTTTCCCATGCTTTAAAATTAAAATCTATATGTACTCACCTTCTTTCCAAGCAGCCTTTGAGCTCAACACTCAA
>JANHFP010005104.1:51328-66020 GCA_032468135.1 Calamaria suluensis
AATAAATAAATAAATAAATAAATAAATAAATAAATAAATAAATAAATAAATAAATAAATAAATAAATAAATCTGGAATGATTCTTTCTCTGCTTGAAAGGTCTATCTCTTAATGAAGGCATACTGTAGATGTAACTCAAGCAGCAGTATCTTTCACACATGATGCTCCCAATGTAGTTTGTAGTTATCATGACTTAACTGTGAATAAAGTTAGAATACTAACTTCTTTCCAAGTGGGGATTATCTTTGGGCTAATGGGAAGGATCTCAACTCAATCACTTTCAACCAATTAAATTTTAAAAGGTGTTTATTAGGTTATATACATGTACCCTTCCCTTGCAAACCTATACTAATAGGCTCACATTTGAATAATTTGTCTCGAGTATTGGCACGAATAATAGTGTATCTCATAACGTGTCTACTTTTTAAAAGTTTTGCTGGATGTAAAGAAAGCCCTAATTGATTTTCCACTAAATCTTCATCAGTCCTTGAATGCATTTAAGTTAACTGGTGTAGAGCCATGGACAATTTATCTGTGCACGTTGGCTTTTTATCAAAAGTAGTTTAAGAGATTCTTCCCTTGGGCATAAAGAATACAGCAAGAACAGTTCTTTCTGTTCTTTATTGTTTTATCTATCTTTGCCAGGAGGCCTGTTACTGAATTCTCTAGTGATGCCAACTCCAAGGACTGAGTCAACTACATGGCCTAGTTCACACACTCATTTCTGAATTATCCTTTCCCCCTTCAGGCAAATAGTAGGCTACATCCAAGATCACAGTGGCAGAATTGCATTCAAGAAATGTGAATTTCTCCCAGTTTGCTTCCTCCTCCATGTTCCCCCAAATTTCATTTCTGGATGGTTTTCTAAAGCAGACGCGAATGGGAGAGAGAAGAAAGAGAATTTGATGTACTAATAATACTTGTCCTGATGCAGGTTTTTTAATTTTATTTTCGGCCCCGGTTTTTACAACAGTGGAAATAATTGATAGGGCAGGTATGACAACTCTTGGCTTTAGAGAAGTTTTAGCTTTATGTTACAGGAATATCATTCAAAGTGCATTGTTAGTCTACCATTGTTGTTGTTTGTTGAAGTTGTGTCCAACCCATCGCGACCCCATGGACAGAGTTTCTCCAGGCCTTCCTGTCCTCCACCATCCTCTGGAGTCCACCCAAGCTCATGCCTACTGCTTCAGTGACTCCATCCAGCCACCTCATTCTCTGCCGTCCCCTTCTTTTTGGCCCTCAATCTTTTCCAGCATCAGGCTCTTCTCCTTCCTTCTCATTTGGTGGCCAAAGTATTTGAGTTTCATCTTTAGGATCTGACCTTCTAAAGAACAGTCAGGGTTGATCTCCTCTAGGAGTGACCGGTTTCATTGCCTTGCAGTCCAAGGGACTCGCAGTAGTCTTCTCCAGCACCAAAGTTCAGAGAGTCTTCTCCAGCACCAAAGTTCATTTCACCATACCTTCTCAGAAATCAGAAATCTTCTATGCTCTTTATACATTGGCCAGTCACATACTGTTTGGCTATCATAACACTTTTTTAACAGAAGTCAACGCCAAGAATCATAAACACCCTTTCTGTGTTTCTATTGCCCCAGGATGGTGATATTTCTGAGATAATAAGGAAGAAAATCTTGTTCCGTTCCATTTTTATCCCATGTTTACTTTCCAGAGCATCATAAGAAGAGCTTAACATTCTGAAACCACCTTCCCAAGCCTACTGCTCTTCAGGTGGGTTTGGGTGTAAACTCACAAATATCCAGCCTGCAATGATTGAAAGTTCTGTATGCTGCTGTCTCAACACACATAGACAATGCCGTATCAAAGCAACCCCTTTGAGCTATTATTTTATTTTTTCCATTGCTGGTCTTGCAATACTGTAATAATAATCCTGGCCAAGAATCACTGACTTTATGTTCCTGATGAAGAGGTCTGGATACTTTAACCTCTTTGTAGGCATGTACTTGTGTCCAAAACAATTTACTTCACATTTACCACCAGAGTTTGTAATTCATGTTTAAAACAAAGCAAAGAATCTACTATGTATGATATTTTAGAACCTCTATCTTTGGGCATACAATTTTTATGTGTTACTAGGCCAATGGTCTCTTTTGAGTCTTCTGCTGCTCCTGTCTTCCTGCTCTATGTACACACAAACAGATAAATGTCATCATAAAATATGTCAAAAGAGTTAAAAATCCACATGTTGTGATGTCAGCAGTTCAATCCAAACTCTTCCAAACAAACCAAAAATAGTGACTGACGTTCACACAAGCCTCCCTTGTGTCTTCCAATCCTATTGCTTGCAAATAGTCTGGAATCTGGAAGTCAAGAATGTTGCTTTCTGGGCAACAACTTCCATGCAATCTCAATTTATGTACACCAAGAGCACCAAGACAAATTCCTTTTATGTCCAATCACACTTGGCCAATAAAAAATTCTATTCTATTTATTTCAGGGGGAAGAGTGGGAAGGTTTCCATAGCTTTTATAGGTGCATTCCTGGAAAACTGCCAACCAGCAAAACAGAGAACAGAGAAGCACAGTCTACATGAGGATGTTCATTGAAGAATATAGTGTCTGCTTCTCAATTATATGATGGGAAGGTCTGCGGAGATTTCAGATTTCCTATGAAATGCAAGCATAAGGGATCAAATCTCAGCAGATCCTCAAGTTATCCTCCCTTTTGGTCCCAGTATGTCTTTGCTTTATTACAAGTTCACCAGAGATTATAAAAAGTACCAGTTGCATTTCCAAGATACCTTTGCAATACCTTTATGCATTTCTCACAATTTATCAGGGGTTAAATGCTAATGATACATCATCTTATAAAATTACAACTCAATGTAAATTTCAATCCAATATTGTGTCATGTACAGCAAAAGGTTGAGACTAATTTATTTTATTTTATTTTATTTTTGTATTTTACTGCCAGGAAAAAAGTCAGAAGACTATTTCTTTTCTTTCCATTTGCACTTTTTCGTAGTTTTTTAACGTTGATTTTCTTTCTATATTTTTATCTTGTAATGAAAATAAAATCTATTGTTCTGTTGTTGTTTTTAAAAAATCATGCTGCAGTTCAGCAAGACAATAATGAACTTAAGTATTTGTTGGTTAATTCATTACACCACTTACCCCCATGACCAGGATATATCCTTTCTAACGGCCAAGGTGACTACATTTCAAAGCTGAATTTATTTCCTCCTCATAAACAAGGTGATTAGTCATGAGGAATTTATTTGGGCAAAAGTCTGGAGTAACATGGTCTTCCTTCCTTCTGAGCATCTTGCTGATGTGCTCCGAAATATTTTTGGAAATCATGCAAGCCCATCCCATTAAGTTGAAGGTCAAATTGCCACGTTCTTAAGTCTTTTTTTACGAATCACATTTAGATAGCTTAGCCCCTGTTGACTGTTATCTTAAACAATATGTCTCTGTTTCGGTGACTCAGTCCTTTATTGAGGATACACTGCCTGAAACAGTTGGATATCAGCAAAGAGAGCAGCCCAGTTAATAGATTACTCATCTTGTCTGTAGACACCTAATGATGAAGCCAAACAAATTTGCTAATTATAAAATATCTTGCTGGAAGAGACCAATGGAAGTATGTTGACTCAGGAATTTCAACTCACACTGACCCCCATTCCTCTCACAGTTCATATTATTTACCCAAATTCCCTACCCATAAATGACTATTTTAATTTCAACCAGAACATCACAAGGGCTGTCAATAGATTCAAATTAAATGTAAACCGCTGTAATCTTGACTGTAGGAAGTACGATTTTTGTAATCGAGTGATAAATGTCTGGAGCACCCTACCTGATCCTGTTGTTGGTCTTGCTAATCCCCGTGCTTTTCCCCTTAAACTATCTACTGTGGACCTTTCATGTTTTTTAAGATTTCTTTAAGGGGGCGTGCATAAGTGTACCTGCATGTCTACCATCCCTGTCCTACTGTTCCCATCCATTTGTAATCATCCCATGTGTTTATGGCTAAGATTTGCCTATTTATATCTTTAATTGTGCCCATTTTGTGCTAGTATTTATGTTTATACTGTTACTTGTTTCCTTCTTGTTGACAAAATAAATAAATAAATAATAAAATAAATAAATAAAGCTGCAATGTCATTGATAAGTAGACAACTTACCTTGGCAGAAGTTTTAAAAGATTGTGTTAAGTCAATTAATTTTTGGATTCCCCCAGCAACCTCATTCTGAACTTCAAGTAATTAGAACATAGAATCATAGGGTAGAACAGACATCAGAGGTCCAGCCTCTTCTCAAGGCAGGATACCTTATACCGGTGATGGCGAACCAATGGAATGCGTGACGCAGGTGGCATGTGGAACCATTTCTGTGAGCATGTGAGCCGATGCCCAAATCAGCTCCAGTGCACATGCCTGCATGCCTCCCACTGGCCAACTGATTTTCGGGTCTCTGCCTGGAGACACCTGCACATGTGTGGGGGTGGTGTGTGTGATGTCCCCCTGCCCCATTTTTGGTCCCAGGAGGCTTCATGGAGGCCCACTCACACAAAAATGTTATCAGTTATCAAGTTCCCCCATAATCCTTTTCTCTGACAGACTAGACATATCTATCTCCCTCAAGCACTCATAATAGATTTATCCTTCAGTTCCTGTATTATCTTTGTTGGTCTATGTTTCTTTAAACACTTTAAATACATAAATTTTTAAATA
The DNA here is from genome assembly GCA_032468135.1 of Calamaria suluensis. Taxonomy (NCBI): domain Eukaryota; kingdom Metazoa; phylum Chordata; class Lepidosauria; order Squamata; family Calamariidae; genus Calamaria; species Calamaria suluensis. The sequence goes on from JANHFP010005104.1 coordinate 56,025, forward strand.
AACATTTATAGTTTTTTTTTAAAAAATGTTACGTTTTTATATGTAAATGTTCATCCTCATGTTCTTTTCCAAAATAAATGTGCTTGCCAGTTTACAGAAGAATATGGCTGACAGAATTCCATGCTTTGATCAATATTTTCTCCATATTTCTTAATAAGGATTTACATATTTTATTTCTTCTTAGACACACAGGACTTCCGCATGCAGTTGGCCTTGTGAGCTCAGAATAGGAAAGGTTGACCTGTCTTTTTTCAGTCTGTGAAGAAATACTGTATTTGTATTTATTTACACATTGCGATATTTGTGTCTGCCAATGACCTCTGGGTGGGGTTACAATATAACTGCATAGGCCAGTGGCCCTGTTTTGCTACTCTGCATTGGGCATGACAACCATGACGTGGTTACCTTGGTTACAGTTGCTATGGAAGGAAAGTTACAAGTGATGCTTTAAAATGACTGAGATGGTAAAATATGATTTGTAATGGACAAAAGAGCAATAAATTTGCAATGGTAGTTAGCCCTTTAAGGAGTATGATTAGTCAAAATTGTTGTTCAGAATGGATACTGCCAGGGAAGAAATGGATAACTAAAGACTACTAAAAGGGGAACCAATAACTGCAGCAAAATGAAGAACCAGCAGGTGGACCAGTTCTTTACAATTTCTCTCTGGACAAGGAGAGTACTTGAGATCACCCATAAGTACTCTATATAGTTGTTCTTCATAAGCGGACTGCAAAACAGCATTCATTGATGGGTTTGAAACTCTGGGAGAAAAGGGAATATTTTTTGTTGAAATCACAGCACTGTCAAAAGGGTTGCATACTTTCTTTTCTAGTCACTTTTAGAAACAAATCCATGCAACACCGTCAAACTTTAAATAAGTTTAAAATGCTATCTGTTCAGTTATCAAATAAAGAAGAAGGCTGGTAGAAAATACAATTGTGCCATGCACAGTTCTCAATAAGGTTATCACAGTGTGTAATATTATACAGAAGAAGTAGGGATTCAAGTTGATAGAAGTTATCTAATATTTTAGAATGTAAATCAAAAACATTTATCAACAGGAGTTTTATACTACTATGACCACTTTTCTAAGTCATAGAGAAATATTATATTCTGATAGCTTTATTCTATAAATTGTGAGTAATTGAACAAGTGGTGGGGTAAGAGGCAAGGAAAAGGAACCCCATAAAGGTAAAAAAGGAAACATATTTTAAATAAACATTTATGTGCTTCTTTTGTTAATTTCTCTTATATACTTTTATATATTAACATAATACTTCCCCAATTCAGAATAAATTTATTTGATGTACTGCTTGATAGTTTGTGAGTATGGATGTGTGTTAACACGAGTGTATGTATACATGCATATGTATATATGGTTTTGTGGGTGTTTGTGTGTGTGTGTTTATGTGCAGGTGTGCATGTGCATGTTTGATGATGTAGATAAATATTGCCTCTAGAACCTGTCTAAACAGTTTCCTTAGCAACTTTTATGGATTAACTAATTTATTTATTTTTTATTTTTTAAAGTTTTTTAAATTTTATTTTTATATAAAAAATCCATTTTCCATTAATAAGGGTGTCATCTGTGTACAAATATCTTGTGCCAATGTTAAAATGTACAATCTTATTCATTGTTTAATGAATCTTATCTTGGCTTAGTTTCCAATGCCTTAAGTATCTAATATTATTACAAACACATTGTGATTCATTTAACTCTATTAATTATATTAACTATTAATACATTTTCTATACTTTAAATAACTATTTACTATCACTATTTTACTATTAATTCTTATGCCTATTCTCTAACCACCGGTAAAAAGATTCCAAAATTGTATAATAATCAATTGTTCTTTCTCTTTGATAGCCAGTGTCAATCTCTTCATTTCTGCACATTCTAGTACATTCCTAATCACATTCTCATCTGTAGGGATCTCTTCAGTTTTCCAATTTTGTGTGATTGATTTATAGTAATGCATACTAGATTCTGTCATGTTTCTCAACATTGCACCAAATTGTATTATAATCATGGAGCAAAATAATGTCCAGGAGTGAAATACTACCAGTTTGGACCAGTTCGCTAGAACCGGTAACAGAGTTTGGGGCTCGTTCGCAGAACTGGTAGCGATCGCTGGCTGGTCATGCCCTCAAACTGATTTGTGGCCCTGACATGCTTGCCTGCCTTCTGCACTGCCTTCCCGGTGTCCCCGTGGCTAGCTTGTCAAGGCAGGCAAGCAGAAGACAATACAGAAGGCAGGCAAGCATGGGAGGGCTGCAGGAAAGGAATTAGGTTGCTATATCCCTTTCCCACAGCCCTGCCATGCTTGCCTTCTGCACTGCCTTCCTGGTGTCCCTGTGGCCAGCTTGTGAAGGCAGGCAAGCGGAAGACAACGCAGAAGGCAAGCAAGCATGGCACAGCTGTGGGAAAGGGAGATAACAACCTAATTCCTTCCCCGCAGCTCTACCATGCTTGCCTGTCTTCTGTGCTGCCTTTTTCTGCAGCATTCCCCTCCCCTCTTTGGATTGCCCTGCAGGGGAGGTCTGCCTTTGCAAAAACTGGGTGGGTGGTTTGTATGGAGGATTAGTGGGGGGGTGATCACAGCCCTCCAGGCTGGAGAGTGTGGCAAGAGAATGCTCCGAAATTAGCTTGGGCAGAATGACGTGCATGAGTGACATGCATGATGTCAACTTGGTCACGCCCACCAAGCCACACCCAAGCCACACCCACAGAACTGATAGCAACAATTTTTAGATTTCACCCCGATAATGTCCCATATTATGCTGTGGGATAGTTGGATTCAATGCAGCCATGTCTGCTGTTTATTTGAAACAGAGGAACCTTTAGAGGTGAGATAAGGACAACTAAATAATGAAGGCAGCATTTTACTAAGCTCCCTCTTTTCTACATATGCCTTGACAATTAATCAAAAGGCTAGATGTCCATTATCATGGTAGTGTTGCTACTACAATTTGTCTCCTCTGCAGACACTTCTGTTTGAAACATCAGGAACGCCAAAGTTACTGGGTAGCTATAATTAATTCTGAAGAATGGTCTATACTCCATCATAAAATAGGTTAAAAAAAATTCTCATGGGTTTCAAGTAAAACAATATAACCTACCGAAATGGATTCTATCATAGCACAGGCAAAATCTGCTACCATTTTAATCAGACCAAGGCTGTGTGTAAAATAATATATTTTTTAAGTTATTAGCGTAAATACACAAATATTGGCATAAGATGCATAAAAAGAACCCACGAGCAACACTGCATATGAAAATAAATGTGAATGTACGTGTTATTTTTTTTTTCATAGAACAGTGTGAAAATTCACAGAATGAAAACTGAATATATGTGACGCCATCAAGATCCAAAAAAAAAAAAATCTTAATCGTACTTCCCTATCAAACCTTTTTTTATTATTATTTTAAAACAGATTATGGCTAAATTTATAAGATAAATTTGGTACAGAGACATTTTGTTGTTCCACCACCATCAATATTTGCTCTTCTTTCCTTGGAGGCAGTAAAAATAGGAGTTGTGAGAAATATTCATTCAACAGGATAGAAGATGACTAATGTTGTTGCCCCTTTTGCTCACCCCACTCATAACTCACTCATTGACTGTGTAATAGTAGAAATAGCTTTAATTTATTTGATTAACTGACTATTCTTTTCCTTGTCCTATCATCTGCCGATCTTACTTTTTCCATCACCATTCTTCTTTACTGGCAACTTCAGGGATGGGGTCTACCAGATTTTAGTTGCTGGGTGAACATGCTGGGTGTCCTGGTAGACCATGCCAGTATACTTGAGTCAGCTACTAAAAGACCCAATGTATCAATAAAAGGTAATCTATGGTACACAGATCAAACCACACTTGAACACTGTTCTGGCTGCGGCAATAAAAGAAGGATACTGAAGAACTAGAAACGGTGCAGAGAAGACCATCAAGGAAGGCGAGGAGCTTGAAGGCTACATCCAAAGAAAACCCGTTAAAGAAAGTGGCTATGTTTAGCCTAAAGAAAAGAAGACTAAAGGAAGACGCTAATGCAGTTTTCCAATACTTGAAGGATTGTCACAGGGCAAAGGATGTGGGTCTATTCTCTGTAATCCTTGAAGGTAAGACAAAATCAATTGGTGAAAGATTTACAGAGGGAGATCCAACTCAAAATAAGAAGAAATTTCCTATCCCATGGAGTCACAGGTGCAAAGGTATGTGAAAGAAGGAGACAGCTTGTTGGTATGATCAATTGCATAGGGCTTTCTCTGTGGACTAGCTGTCCCCTTCTTTCACATACCTTCTACATATGTGCAGAGGGTCAAAAATGGGACATGATGATGTCCCGGCAGGTGGGCGGAGCCTCATGCTGCTGGCTCCATCGACTCACTTGAGCCGGATAGACCCAGCCAGATTTCACCAGTGTGTCTAACCTTTGCTGTTTCTTTCCTGGGCATCTCTGTTTATATTATTATGTGTACTAAAGGAACCAAGAACTTTATGTAACAATCAGGTAGCACACCACAATAAAACAGATAAAATAGTATATTTTAGTACCTACCATGTTTTTTTCTGCTCATTTACTTGGTAGTACATTTCCTCTCATATTATTTTCATCGAGGTAATTAAAATATTCACAGGTTGTTCACGGTATTATCTTTGAAAGCTGTTCTAATACATTCCTCCTGACCATTGATGGAAACAGGATTATATTGTTTACTGTTTGGCTTATTGAGTTGGTGGTTTGTTGTACTAGTATTGGGGTCCCAATAAACAATTAAACAGTAAAAACCCTAACCATAATCAAGGAATCATCAAGACCACTCCCACCAACACTGACAGAACAAGCTACTTCTATGTAAACAGATAACAAATCCCACACTCTTCTACCACTGATAATGTTATTTAGTTGTATAATGAAATGTCTGCAAGAGAACAACCAAGCTTAGTGAGCACCGAGAATCTCACAGTCCAACCCTGAGCTACAAATATTCTGTACAAATACAGGGTACTATGTTAGGATAGGTTGGTATTGATTATGGATTCCTTCCAACTGCATATGCATGTTAGATTAGAGCAACAATAGAGTTGCTGCCCTTTTGACAATCTATTGATGATGCAAACTAGAGAGAAGTTGGCATGGTGCCTAACATGCCATCAATGACACCAACCATAGTGGCTAATGAGGAAATTGGCAATTTGTAACATCAGCCTCTGCCTGACCTGAATTTTGGAGAAGGCACTACAAGCCATAGGCAATGCCCTTTAGACCAGTGAAACATTATGTAAGAATGAAGGCAAAGTTAACCAGATGCAAATATATATAATTATATGAAACCATGGTGAAAATTAGTCCTTATTCAGACTTGCCAGTGTTACAGAAATGAGATAGCCATTGTAAAATAAACCAAATTTGAGAGAGTGAACATTATCATGCAAACCTGCATATCTGAGAATCACACTCTTTGCCTAGTCATCTGTGTTTAATGTGAGAGATCATAAAGTTCTTCCAGATCAATTGAAACATGGCTAGTTCAGTATTTACCTAGTTTTTGACTGATTTACTTAACTGATCTCAATTTGTATCTTATGCATTAAAGTATTTGGCTGAAGTTAATGTAGTTCCCTGGAGCTTTGTTCTTAGCTCTGTGTTTTGCTATTTATACAACCTCAACGGCTTTGGTTTTTCTAACAGTTTGTACTCAATATTCATTGCTTTCCTGATAAAACTCAGCCTTGTGCCTCCCTGTCCCTCCCTCCTCTCTCTCTCTGTTTTAAAATTTTGTTTATTCAGTCTGACAAGAGCTTGAACATAAAATGTCCCAACATTTATTTTTAACAGAAATCCTCACAGAAAGAATTCTTATTAACTAGAGCACCTGGCTATGCATAGGAGCTTTGTTTATTTTTCTAAAATACAGATTGATGGTGATCACACAGCTTTTGCAGATGTTGCTAAATGTTAATCCTGCTTATATCTTTTGTCCAATTGGTGGTGTCAGCTGTGGTCCGAAAAACTGCATTACTATTTAATAAACGTTCCATAATGCTTTTGAATGAAGAGATTTATGGTTTGTTTACTTCTTACCTGTGAATTTACTTCCCCAACTGTAAATTATGTTTTATCTTCCAACTGTCTTGGCAGAACTGTGCATATGGTGCAAACTGGAAAGTATTCTGCGCTGAATATTAGAGTTTTTGTAATCAACATTTTAGCACAACCTCGGTATATTCCATTCACTGTAGATGTAGACAGTCCTAGACCAGTCATGATCCGCTGGGTTATTGTTTCAGTTGTGTCACCCTACTAAAGATATGTACATACCTAAACAATTCAAGAGAATGACTATAGGTGAGCAAAAAAAAAACAAACCCAAAACCTGTGGGAGCAGGAAAATTTTCCAATTTTCTGCCAGTAGACTTCCTACTGGCTTTCCCACTTATTTAAATCAATCAATCACGGAGCACTAGAAATGACAATGACATACTGTAGTTATACTGACTTCAATTTTTATAAATTTCAGTTCACAGGAGTAATGGATTTTGGATGCATTTTGTACATTACTCCATTTCAGATTAACTTAGTCCAAAAGGTGTTGCCCTATGATATTTATATTTTGTAAAAAAATTATTGGCCACCCATCTTACCACAGGCTAAACTGGGTAGCTTACAGTCTTAAAAAGATAAATATAAAATATATTTATAAAAAATTAAAAACTATACAAAAGTTAAAAGACATAAAGTACTATGAAGAATCAAATACTGTAACCCAATTAAAAGATGGGAGGGTGGGAACAGATTGGGGGGAGGTAGGTTCTGTTGTTAATCTATCAAGCATCTCCACTATGACCCCATGGGACACCCAATGTAAATGGCAGAGTCAAATACTTTATGGAAGGTGAGGAGGTTGGAGCCTACGTCACGGGGTGGGTGTGTATGTAGATATTTGAAAGGGTAGGGTAACAGCAGAGAAAGGTCTTCTCTTATACCTCCTGATATATCATTTCCCCAACTGAAAGTTATAAACAGATAAAAAGACACAGGAGATTCAGTAGTATATAGAATAAGTAAAATACTCATAAGAAGGTACTTATGCACTGTACTTAAGTAACGAGAACAAGCTGGAAATCAGCTACTAATAGTGACATTTTCAAATTGACCCTCAAAGCGTTCCTGGACCATTAACAACCATACCATTGAACAAATGCAATGTTTTCAATTAGGGCATAACCAAATGTGTATTTTTTACTGGATACCCGAATTCGGATATTTAGGTCTCTATTTGCAGATTCCGAATACGGATTTTTTTTTCTCTCTCTCTCTTGCCTTCTTTCCCTCTTTCTTTCTCTCTCCCCTTCCTCTCTTTTTCTTTCTTGTACCTCCTTCTTTCTTACTTTATTTCTCTTTTCCTTTGTTTTTCTTTTTCTCTTTCTCCCTTCATCCTCACTTCTTTGTCTCTACAATCCACTTTTTCTTTCTTTTTCTTCCTCTCTTTTTCTTCCTGTCTCTCTTCCTTGCCCCCTCTCCATCCTTCAAAGTCCAGTGTGATCCAGATACTGGAGAGAAAGCAGCTGGGCTCAATGACGCCAGCCAAAATGTTATCTTTATTAAAGGAGGGGGAAGAGTTTCCAGGGATGCTGCTAAATGGGGGGGGGAGGCTCCTGGGAATAAGCAAGCAATGTATTGGCTTCCTGACCCCCTCCCTGCGCCTCCAGCAGCAGCACTGGAAACTCTGGTTTCAGCGCTGCCCTCTCCCCTCATCAAGATTGCATTTTGGCTGGCGTCGCTGATCCCAGTCACTTTCTCTTCCATGTCCCGGTCTCACTCTGGACTTTGAAAGAGAAAGAGAGGCAGAGGAGCATTAAAGGCCCTGGGGGAGGGAGGGTTAAGGCATCCTCCATGCCCCTCACCTCTCCTGGGGACAACGCAAAAGGCCCTGGGGGGTCTAAGGCATCCCCCACCCCCCACCTCTCCTGGGGACAGTGCAAAAGGTGCTGGGGGGCTAAGGTAGCCTCCACACCCCTCATCTCTCCCAGGGACAGCACGAAAGGCACTGGGGAGGCTAAGGCTTTACCTGTGATGCAATGCTGCCTGGGCAAAGAAGAAGGCAGAACTGGAGAACTGGATGACCAGTTTTTTTCTTGTTGTTGAACAAGTAGATAACTACAGGTAAAGGCAGTCTCCCAGATCATCAGGCCTATAGCCATCTGCCAAAGTGAAAGTGAAGTCCTTATACACAATTTCGGCACTTTAAGCCTAAGACTTATATTTCCCACTTGTTCCATGATATGACAGTTGATTGTTAAAATATTTGATAGTCTTCCCATGGAAAATTCTAGCTCTAAATCTATCTCCCTGTGGATAACCAAATAATTAAAATGATATTAAGGTTATTGTATATCAGGATTGCATGTTATGGGAAAGGGCACTGTCAAAATTCAAAGGCTTAGTACCTTGGAGGAAGGCAGTTACCGCATGCTTGTGTAAAAAGCTGAGGAGAATCTAAGAGATATATGTATCTCAGAGTATACATCATATGAAAGGCAGATTTTAATGTATCAGTCAGAAGGCAGTCATCATACCTTGATTTAAAATCCTAATGATAAACAATAGGAATGAAATATCCTGCAAAACTAGGCTTTGCAAGAACAAGGACAAACAATCCCACCAGTGGGAAATAAGGAAAAAGTTTCAAAAGGCCTATAGGGAAGAATTATAGACTTATGCTTGCTGACAAGCTGAAAAACAAACAAAAAAATATCAGGTGATTATAGACAATGGAAGCAAGGGACAAGAGCTAAATTAGTAGCCTGAGTTAAAGGAATGAAGTCAGGAGAGCTACAGCTCAGAATGATTTGGATATGCCAAGGAAAGCAAAATATAACAAGGGATTTAGGGAGTATGTCTAGAATAAAATAAGAGGCAAGTGTGGTAGCTGCAAGAGATTTGAAAATAATAATGGAAAATAAGACAGAACTGTCTAACATCTTCTTTGCATCTCTTTTCTTTTAGGTAGAGAAGTCTTCCCAACACAATTCAGTAAATAGAGGGACATAACTCAGAACTAATAAATGTGAGGTAAGAATCTTTTTTTAAATATTAACTGACCTTTTTAATGGGCACAATTTATATTAGGCTTGTGAAGAAATTGACAGAAAGTATCTCAGAATCTCAGGAAGGCATGGAGGAACATTGTCCATGGAGTCGCGATGGGTCGGACACGACTTCGCAACTAACAACAACAATCTCAGAATCACTGACAGGAATTTTTGAAATCTCCTACAGAGTTGCCAGGAAACTTGAGAAGAGTGAGCAGAGTCACAAAAGGAGGAAGAATGAGGAAATGACAGACTAGTTAATTGACATTTGTATTAAAGTAAAGTGTTAAAATGTCAAACAGTAGGCTTGTGAATATGTGGGAGAGAAAAGCTACCATTACCAGAAGCCAGCATGAATTTGACATGGTAAGTTAACCTTATGCTTTTTTATGACACAGTAAACTGATCAAGAGATTACTTGATATGGCTTACCTTGATTTTGTATAGCATTTGAAAAAAAAATCTCATAATTTCCTACTAGACATGATAGATAAATTTGGACTAGACAATAATGTCATCAAGCAGATTAGAAATACAACTTTATAAAAAAACAACAACAATCCACCACTGCTCAGGTACCAAAACAACAACCTAACCGCCCACAAAAGTCATGTAAGGGCATTATTCAGATGACTAGAAACACACAGCAGCAGCCCAGAACAGCCGAAAAAGGAAACAGACTGCCTATACAACATCTTTGAAAAAAGTGGATATCCACACAACTTTATCAGAAAGTGTCCAACTACAACGCAACCAACACAAGCTATGTAAGCCATACATAAAAATATCTCAGAAACAATCAATAGTCTATGGCACCACTGTAACAAACAAAGTAACCCTCCGAAGCAGGGGTCTCCAACCTTGGCAACTTGAAGACTTGTGGACTGCAATT
>JANHFP010005104.1:66120-82710 GCA_032468135.1 Calamaria suluensis
CTCCAGAGTCTCCACATCTTTTCTACATCCTGGCGACCAAAACTGAATGCAGTATTACAAGTGTGGCCGTACCAAGGGATTATCAAGTGGTATTAACACTTCACGTGATCTTCCTTATAGGCTTAGCTCCACTGACATTAGAAGATGGATTTCAAAGTGGAAACAACAACAAGCTCTATTTCCTAGGATCCCCCCCCCCATTTGCTTACTATCTTTGAGCTCTGAGCAAGCAAGGGTCACATGCAAGCAATATCTATCTGACATTGATTGCCAAACAGGTGCTAGTAATACCATTCAGTTTCCCAACATAGACAGAAGGAAATACACTCTGACACCAGCTATGTATCTTAACTACATAACATCCCAAATCAGAAAGGACTCTACCTTAGCCAAAAGCAATACTCTCCCTTTAGCATTTCTACTGAAATTTTCAGTAGAGTCATTGCAACTCAGAACAGTAGAGAACCAATTTGATGTAGTGGTTAAGGAGTCAGGCTAAACATCCAGAGACTGGAAGCTCAAGTCATGAAAGTCACTTAGGTGACCTAGAGCCCAACCACTTCACAGGCAGGAGTGAAATCCATCAGGTTCTAACAGGTTCTGCAGAACTGGTAGCGGATACTTTGAATAGTTTGGAAAACCTGCAAATACCACCTCTGGCTGGCCCCAGAGTGGGGTGGGAATGGAGATTTTGCAGTATCATTTCCCTGCCACACCCACAAAACCACACCATGCCATATCCACAGAACCAGTGGTAAAAAAGAAACTGGATTTCCCCACTGCTCACAAGGTTGTTGTTGTGGGGAAAAAGAGGATGAAGGTGTGTTGGGTATATTTTCCACCTTTAACCATTTATAAAAATAATAAAGTGGGATATAAATAAATTAAATTAAATAGAAGTAAAAATGATCTTCCATGTTCTCCTGTATTTCCAGTTTTATACAGAACCTCAAAATGCTCTAATTAACCCACTTCTGACTAGCAGAAAGGGATAGAATCATCAGCCAGCAAGGTTGCCAGGTTTGGCAAGGCAGTGTGCAAAATCAGGAAAGAAGACTTTTTTTAAAAAAAAAAAAGTTTTTTTATTAATAATACAAATTAAAAACATTGGACATGGTTTGATTTCTCGGGTTTAGACATTTCCATCAGATTTTACCTTGCAACAGGTACAATTCCTTATTGCTATACAAGTTTATATTATTTATCACATTCCAAACACGTAACTCCTCTTATCTGTGAAGCAGGGATGGGTTCTATTTTGCTTTCCTACCTATCTGTCGTTGGATGATCAGGGGGCGCTCTTGCTTCAAATGCACACATATATGCACTCTGTACATGTGCAGTGGATCATGCACGGCAGCATGCACACTGTGCATGCACTCCGCGCATGCTCAGAATCATGGCCAGGAGTGGCAATCAGGCACTTCAGCTGGTGAAAAATGGAAAAATAAAGGTAAAAAAAATTGTTGGGATGAAATGGAAGGGCCCAGCTCTCATTTGCAGAGAACCGATTTGCTGATGTCACACCATCACCGCTACCGGATTGCACAAACTGATCCGAACCAAGAGAAACCCACCACTGCTGTGAAGATTACATCAGTACCAAGTTCATTGCTATCCATCACAGAAAACTAACAAAATTTTTGTAAACATCCGACTCATCGATAATCCTTTATCCCAGCATTCCTCCTCCTCTCCATCCAATAATAAAATTTATTCCAGGTTTCATAATACTCTGCTTCACTCTTATTTTTCACTTCCCAAGTCAACCTGTCCATTTCTGCACAAGTTAATATTTTAGCTAAATCAGGAGAGAAGATTTAACAGCAATTGAACTTGTCTGAGAATGGATAAGCAGAAATGGCTTTGGGGTGTAGATGGCAGTTCAGCTATTGCACTAAATTATATTTATCTCAGATTTGACAGGGGTCTGTAGTAGAGGTTTATCATTTTTAAATTCATTTTGGGTGTTTTTCTTTTTTATTTACAAATAGACATTTAAATATATATTTGTCTGTCTATGTGAATGTATATATGCATAGTATTTGCATTTTAAACTGGTATTTCAAGTTTATATTATCCAAATTTCCAAGATCACCCTAGATGGGGACTGCAGCCAAGAAACTGGTTCTGGGGATGAAAGCTATGGCAAATCTAGACAGCTTACTAAATAGCAGAGACCTCACCCTGCCAACAAAAGTGTGGATAGTCAAGGCTATGGTTTTCCCAGTCACAATGTATGACTGTGAAAGTTGAACCATAAGAAAGACTGAGAGCCAAAGAATTGAGACCTTTGAACTATGGTGCTGGAGAAGATTCCTATCAGTCCCTTGGACTGCAAGGCAATCAAACTGTTCAGTCCTAGAGGAGATCAACACTGACTGCTCTTTATGAAGGCCAGATCCTGAAGATGAAACTCAAATACTTTGACCACCGAATGAGAAGGAAGGACTCACTGGAGAAGAGCCTAATGCTAGGAAAGATAAGGGCAAAAGAAGAAGGAACGACAGAGAACGAGGTGGCTGGATTTAAGCTAACTGAAGCAGTCGGTGTGAGCTTAAATGGAGAATGGCAGAGGACAGGAAAGCCTGGAGGAATGTTGTCCATGGGGCCATGATGGGTCATACATAACTTTGCAACTAACAACAATAACATTATCCAGATTGCTGATTTCGATTTCTTATAATCTTTATCTATTATCATCTCTTTGTCTCTCTCTGTTTCTCTCTCTGTCTCTCTCTCTGTCTGTCTGTAACTCCTCCTCCCCCTTGTCTATCCTAAGCATACTTTGATTGAATATTGTCTTTTAGCTGATTATATTGTTGTCTGTATGTATTTTTGTTGACTATTGTATCTACGCCTTGTCAATTTAGTTTTGGATATTTGAATACTAGTTCCCTTGTGTTAATTGCCACAATAAAGAAAGTAAAATACTTATATTTATTTTATTTTTATCTTTTACAGTACTGATTACTGAAATTTTTTTAAAAAATTTTACTAAATCAAATTATTGGCCCATCTAATTACATCTATGTCTATCATATTTGGCACTGGCATTTCAGAACTTCAACAAAGGCAAGGGTCTTTCAAAATTGAGCTGTGAACTCATGCATTCCATATGTTATTTGTATACATGCTTGTTCCTGCAAATGGGCAGTTTAATATCTTAGCCAATTTATAATCAACATTTAAGGTCATTTTCTCAATAACATAATTAATATGAACATGAAAAGAGTTTTTTAATTGGCAAAGCAATTCTTGACCTGGTTTATTGCCACATATATGCAATTAAAGCTTGACATCCAGAAACAGGGCTCTCCAATTACAAACAAAACTTAGGGGAAAACAAAACCATCCAAATCACTCTGCTTGCTCAGAAATTTCCATCTGCTATAGGAATAGCCTCACGCCTCTATACTCAGGACAGCTGGGCAGTGGTGAAGATAGGAACTGCCAAATGTTTATTCAGTATATTGAGTGGCTGAATGAATAATCAAAGACTTGATGCCATATGCATAGGAACTCATTGTTTGGACACTATAATTATGTGATAGATAGATAGATAGATAGATAGATAGACAGACAGACAGACAGACAGACAGACAGACAGACAGACAGACAGACAGACAGACTGACTGACTGACTGACTTTACAACTTTATAATAAGATAATTGATCTTTGCAAATGGACAATATGGTTTACAATTGCTAATATTGGAACAAAACTGGCTGCAACTATCTCAGTGACTGTTAAGATAGGTTGTTGATAGGCAGCACCAAGTAGTAACATGGAAATCCTGCTTTCTAGTGAATCTAAATCATGTGGTACAGCTGTTCCCCTTCCCTCACTGTTCTACTTAACTTCCCAAGCCTCCTTTTTTCTGTGTGAAGCATGCATTTGGTGCACACTATGCATGCGCACACAGTATGCTCTTCGCACACATTGCACATGTGCACACATGCAGCACACATTTGGTGCACAGTGGGCATGCGCCCGCAGCGAACTGATAACAAACCAGGGAAGATTTCACCTCTGCTCTGAACATCTGGATTGTGTAGCAACTCCTCTCTCTCTCTAATCTCTCTATCATATCTATCTGTCATCTATCTATCTATCTATCTATCTATCTATCTATCTATCTATCTATCTATCTACATATATATACATACATAAACACACATACAGACATACATACAGATACACAGACAGACAGACAGACAGACATATCACCTTTCACTGGTACTTGGTAATGCTTCCCTAACACAATGGTAAATGTTATTTTATCATAATGCCCACATTTTATATTTGATAAAGAAATAATGGTTGTCAAACATTTTCAACTGAGGTGCACTGCATGAATCCTGAATCTGTTATTTTGAGAACCCGAAAGAAACTTTTTTCTTGATATGAAAAGGGACAGACAGAAAGTTCTTCTCAACCAAATCAAATGGTGGCATGGCTTGTTTGGGACCTGTCCTTTTTAGTACCTGATGCATGATGCATCTCCCAGAACCAATTAACACTGAGTACCAAGGTACTCAGATTTTTCAAATCTCAAATACTGATTTCAATATGACAAATGCATAATTTTGCAAGGATATCCCAATTTCATATTTGATTTTTAAAAAAATCTAGCAAGTCGTTATGGTCAGCACCTGATATTTTGTTATGTGTCAAAGACACCTCAAGATATCTTTGAATATCTTCTCTTGTTAACTGAAATTTGCTTAGTTATTCCAATTCCCTCCCTAAAAATGTCAGTAATGTCTCTGATATCTGTCCTTCAAGTTCTGCAATAAAGAGAGGGGGGGGGAAATCATTCACTCATTTGTATTCCCTGCAATATTAATCTATTGCTGTCAGGAGTGGGTATGAACATAGCCACTCTATGTGAGTTTATCTGCAGTCATCTGTTATTACAAGGAAGTCCCTTTTATTTCTTTTACCATCCCAAGTTCATGCACTTCGGTTTAATTATGTGACCGATAGCATACCTGCAGATGTAATTTATGTTTGCTGACAGGTATTGCTACCCATAGGGATTCCTGAAGGAATCTAGATATCCAGTGTATTTAAATATGTTGGATTTCATATTCTCTTTGATGCTATCAACACCAACTCCTTCATACATTTTGTAGCAAGAAAGGAATGCATCCCACTAATTCTACAAATTTGTAATTTACCAGTAAATCTATATTCTTGTTTAGAACAAAGCTGATGCCTTGGTTAACATGCCATTCAACCCATTTACAATGTAGGGAAATCTTTGGGTAATTGTCCTAAGAATTGTCTCTCAGTTTAAATCTTAAGGTAGTCACTTTTTCATTGAAAACAGATTTATCTTTGAAGTTCCATTTCATTAGACATTGCTGGACAAATAGGTAAGTTCCCCACTATATTCTAATATATATGATAAGTGACCCAACATTAGTCTTAACAAGAAAAGGAATTATAACTCTTTCCACATCCCTGAACTTAACAAGTGTAAGTGATTGAGAGCTTATGTGGTAACTTGCTGTATAAGTAGTCTTCAATTTAGAACCACTCATTTAATGACTGTTTGAAGCAGTGGTGGTTTGCTCCTGGTTTGGTCCAGTTCTATAGAACCGGTAGTAAAACTGTCAGGAGGCTCCACCCACCCACCTGACATAATCAATAGTGATCTGAGCATGTGCAGAAGCGCACACACTCCCATTGCAAACCAGTAGTAAAGATAAGTGAAACCCATCCCTGGTTTGAAGTTACTTTGGCACTGAAAAAAACGACTTATGGTTGATTTTCACATTTATGACTGTTGAAACATTCAGATGGTCAACATTCGAGCACTTGGAAACCGAGATGTATTTATGACAGTTGCACTGTCCTGGGTCACTTAATGATGATTTGCAATCTTCCCAGCCAGCTTCCAACAAGCAATGTCAATTGAGGAAGCCAGCTTCACTTAATGGTTGCATAATTCACTCAAAATTTCTGTGGAGATTCTCAGACATTGAAGTCATGGTTGTCCCAAAGGTGCTTTTTTCAAGAGGCAACTGGACTTTCTGGTTTTTTTCTGAAGACATTTTGCTTCTCATCCACAAAGCTTCTTCAGCTCTCCACCATTCAGTCAGAGCCAAATAACCTTCTTGAATGAGAAGCGAAATGTCTTCAAAAAAAACCCCCAGAAAATCCAATTGCCATTTGAAAAAGCAGTTTTAGGGCAATTCACTTAAAAATTTCAGAGATTTGCTTAAGAACTCTGGCAAAAAAAGTTCATAAAATAGACAAAACTCACTTAACAACTGCCTTATTCACCAATGGAAATGTTGAGTTCCATTGCAGTCATAAATTAAGGACCACCTGTAATCATTGCTTCTGCTTATATCTGATGTTTATTGATGCACAATTAAAAACAATAATAATCACAGGTATGAAAACAATAATAATCACAGGTATGAAAACAGGAACAATGATCACATGATATGCAAGTGTAGCAACAACGAAGCACGCATTGTGGTTCCTAAGGCATACTTCAGTAATATGTACAAAGTGAACAAATATGTTATCATCATGTCAGAATTGTAGATCAATTTCATTTTGTTTACAGGAATAGATTTGCAACAAGATAAGCAAATAAGATTTCTCATGTTAATTATTATTCTTGACCATCTATCTTCTACAGCAGAACTATTATTCTATGGCCCCAAAGGAAATGTTCTTCTAAATTGTGAACATTTACAAATCCACCATACAGTTAATCTGAGCTGTTGTGTAGTCTACCATGAGGAACAAACCAAGGTTTATTAATAATTGCAAGTTAATGCAACATAAAATCAATCTGATTGCCAGATTGTTTAAAAGCTCTAACAGTGGCACATTAAGGAAGGAGAGGTTTACACCCAAGAATGAATTCACTTATTTTCTATTTATTCTTTCTCTTTTTGACTTTAGCAGATAAATGACACTTAAATTAAAATGATAGTGTGAAGTGCATAGTGATTTTGAATGTAATGATTAAAACCAAAATTATACCTGACAACTAACAATGGGTAAAAGTGATGGATTTTAGTTTGCATATATTTGACACTAAAAAGAAAAAAAAAGAGATTTCTTGATTACTGCAGCATGAAAAGGTGACATTTCAGCTTCGGGGGGGGGGAGCAAGTCTATTAATTGCAGCTTCCTGTTTTTAATTTAAAATAATTTAGATTTACCAGATACAATAAGTTAATTGACTTTCCTGTCAAAGGCCTGAAAGGCGACCACTGGTGGCTGGATTTTCCGAAGCTCAGTTTTCTAGAATTCATTTTGGGTGAATAGCGTATGTTAAGCCATGAACCACTTTTGCCAGCTTAAACAAAGCTAATTCCGTTTGCCTATCCAATCTTTTGGGAATTTCACAACCTTATTCTCAGATTAGCTGCATAATAGTAAGAGAAAGGAACCTCTTTAAATGGTACCTGTAAATCAATATTTTCTCTAGAAATCAATGAGGGAGTTGACTTATTAGCCTTAGGGCAAGTTGTCTTTCTTACTTATTTACTTAGGAACGTAAGTGACATTGTATTCTAGTATCTAACAATCAAGTGATATTTTCTATGTATGAGATATTTTTACCCTACACACTTATTACTCACGAGAGGAAGGAAGGAAAATTGTGTTTGCAACATTACAGATTGGAACAATTGTTCTCGCTTTTGCTGATTCCATAAAGGCTTTTCTAACTTTTACAGAAGTGTGAGTTTGATACCATTTCACTGTTTTACTTCAGTCTCTGTCATCTTGCAATCATGGCTTATTGCCACAAAGGACACAATGATCTAGGCACAAAATAATGCCAAATGATATTATGAGGCTTCATCACAGAATCAGACAGATGTTCCAAATGGATTTGGGATTTTTTTTCTACATATTAAGTCTTACCCAAGACCTGGGATAGGGATATATTTTTATCATTGCCATCACACATCTCCTTGCACTTAGGACTGTATGATTGTAACTTTGTGGCTTGTATCCTTATGATTTATATTGACTGTTTTCTAATATGATTTGATCGCTTATCTGTACCCTATGACTATCATTAAGTGTTGTACCTTATGGTTCTTGATTAATGTATCTTTTCTTTTATGTACACTGAGAGCATGTGCACCAAGACAAATTCCATATGTGTCCAATCATACTTGGACAATAAAATTCTATTTTATTCTTCTATTCTATTGGATGGTATTAAAGATATTGTTGCAGGATGTAAGGTGTTCAAAGTAAAACTATCCCTTTGCAATTGACTGATGATGATTTTATCAATGCCCATGGAGTTCAAATGCCCATGGAGTTCCAGATGTTTTGGGTGCCTATTGCTATTGGTACTATATACTTTCTTTTGCCACAGTCATTCTACTTCTGTTTGTAGGATATTGGATTTTGTAATTTCCTCCAGGTATTTGTTTTCTTTTCTGTTGCCTTTAAGTACTGCCACGTCCACTATCCAGTCTTTTTAGGCTTTCTTATCAATAGTTGTTAAGTGTGGTGTGTTATGTGGCAGGTGCTTATGTGTTTGAATTCTAAGCGCTTTAGCTTCTTCATCGTTTATTATTTTGTCTATTCTATGGTCCCGTCAGTTCTTGTTTGCAGGCAAGTGGCAGATATTCCAATGTTCTACTAGCACAACTTTATCATGCCATTGTTTGTAGTCAGTCTGTGTCAGGGGTGAAATCCAGCAGGTTCTGTAGAACCAGTAGCAGAAATTTGGTGTAGTACCAGCAAACACCACCTCTGGCTGGCCCCAGAGTGGGGTGGGAATGGGGATTTTGCGATATCCTTCCCCCAGGAGTGGGGAGGGAATGGAGATTTTGCAGTACACTTTCTTTGCCATACCCACCATGCCACGCCCACCAAGCCACACCATGCCCACCAAGCCATGCCCACAGAACTGGTAGTAAAAAAAAATGAACTTCACCACTGGTCTGTGCGATCTTCTAGCAGCAGCTTACTAGATGGTCCACTGTTTCTTCAGCTTCTTTGATAGATAGAATTTGCTGTATTATTATTTCTAGTATTGTACTCTATTCATTCTATTGCTTATTGGCTCTTTTTGGTACAGTTACAGCCTTCCACAGGACTCTACAACACAAAAGATTTCCTTGAGATGCTTTCCAGGATGGACACATTGTAAGACCATGTTGTGTCACATCTGTACGAAAGCAGATCCTTTTGGCTTGTAAACACAAACTTTTCATCAGAAGCAACATCACGTCTTAAATGGTTGCCATACAATGAAGGGGAAGGGTGCCGTGCATGTGGAAAAATTTACCTGGAAGCCAAAATGCCAATGTGTCATAACCCCACCCACAAATGAGTTGTGATTGATTCTTCTTAAAAACTGGATTAAAAGCACTGACTACATATTAAGCTTTCCTTTTTCTTTTTTGCTGTTAGTAAAAGCTATCCTTCTGAAGATAACCTCAAGGACCCTTATTCTTTTTCAGTACTGTTTTGCTGAAGGAAATGAATTCACACATTACTCGACAGAATGTCCCATTTGGTAAAGAACTTGCTCGGAAAAGGTTATTTGTAATGACCAAATTCGTCACTGTTTGGAATCTCATAAAGGTCACAAGATAAGGCATGGGGGTGTTGCACTTACTTTAAATAAAATTCTGTATTTTAGAAATAAGTGTGCTTTACTTCCATTTCATAGAAATATCAAAGCTGTTTGCAGTATAATTTACTTTTTGAGCTCCTGACATTTACTCAGCTGACTGTCTTTGGAGAACAATCTCTTGATTTAGCACAGAAGCTCAAAAGGTACAAAACCCATCAGATGCAAATTGCAAGCCAAGAGACTCAAAAGTCTACCAATCCCATGTATAAAAGGTTCACTTTGTTAAAAAAAAAACCTAATTCATCTACTTTGTCCAATGCCTAAACAAAATGTAGCCAGAAATACATGGGATTTCATTTAAAAAGATAGTCACATACAGGAAATTAAATGGTTTTGCGGAATGGAATCTATTGAGAATCTATTCACTCTCCTTCATCTTTATTTTCAAGCATTCTGGATTTTTTTTATCACTTGGATTTAATTAGTCTTCCACTCCTGCTGCTACCATCATAACCAAGGAAAATCTGTTTAGGGGGAAAAAACAGCTACAATCAATCAACAATAGTATAACAAATGCAAGCTGGAAGAATGACTATTTTTCTTATTCTATTTTACTAATCCATAGAGTGAGCATTAATTGGGCACCTTGGCAAAAAGCCAACGTTCCCAATCAAGCAATAGAGGAGACCATTTGACACTTATCTACCAGTGAACATTTTGATCGGGCCATAAGGCAAAGTGCCAATTTTCTACCTATCTTCCCAATTAGTGAAATACAGGAGTCTTGAACTTCTGTTTTGCATATCAGGCTGGCAAAGGAACACTATTAAGATGATCTGTTTTTACAGAAGATGTTTGTTTGTTTGTTTTCTCCATAATAGTGGGGTTTTTAAAATCTTTATTCGTTTTCTTTTCTGTTCCAATTTATTGCACTGGACAAACAAACTTTTTTTGTTTTTAAAAAATAAAAGATTAAAACAGTGTCACCATTAAAAGTATTAATTTTCCATAGTAGCACAACTACATATTTTATTAGAAAGTTAGTCATAAAAATAACTCATCTGGTTTATTTGTTCCTTAGCCTCTCTGGTTCTACATTTGTTTACACTCTTTATTCATACTGTCTAAGATCATGTTTATCATTTATTTATTTTTATTCATTTATTTTTCAGTACTAAAAAATACCTCCCAGAGGCTGGTACGGTCCCAGAGAGAGGGCCTGATAAGGGTCCCAACGGCCGCTATGTGCCGTTTGGCAACACCAAGGAAGAGGGCCTTCTCTGTGGGGGCTCCAACCCTCTGGAATGAACTTCCACCATTTTGTCTGGAATTAAAAACTTACCTCTTCTGCCAGGCTGGCCTGGGAGGGGTTCAGTCTGGAAGTTAAGGAAGTTAAGGGCTGATTAAATTTTAACTATTTTAAAATTTTAAATATTTTAAATATTTTGAAACTTTTTAAATAATTAGCCATCAAATATTTCATTTTAAATTTTAATATTAATGTGATGTATTATTTTGTTTTAAATGTCTGTGAACCACCCCGAGTCCATGGAGAGGGGTGGTATATAAATATGAGTTTAAAAAAAACACCAAAAAAAAAGACATATAAAATCAAACACAAACAGACACAAACAGACTTCAAACTCTGATATAAAATTGTGCAACTCATTTATATGTGCAACTTTCTCTAACATTGTTATTCTAGTTTTTCACCCTTCCTATATCTTTATTTTTGTTTACTGTTACTGTTCTCTAACTTATGTATGTTTTTTTTTCTTTCCTCCTCTTGATTTCTCTATTTATTCTCAATCCAACTATACCATTTCTGCCACACCTTAGAATATCCTGATTCTCCCTTTCCTTTTAGTTCCATTGTCAGTCTGTCATTCTCTGCACATCCAAATATTTTTTGTATTAAGACTATATTTGTAAGTGTGTTTGAGTTCTTCCAGTTCTGTGCTATCATTAGTCTAGCTGCAGTAAGAATGTGTAGAGTGATGTAATATTTGTTTTTTCGAATTTGCCTTCAGGAATCCTGAGCAGGAATAATTCCGGGTTGTTGTTTTTTTAATCTGTTGTTTTGTGATTTCTTCCAGCCATCTGTGAATTTTCCTCCAGACTTTTTTAATCTCCGGGCATGTCCAGCACATGTGAACCTGTTATATATGCTTGATAAAATAAAGAAACAAACAACATTTAGACACACTAAGAAAAGGGTTCATGTGAAATTCAGGTTTGCTTTGTTGCATGGGGAAGAACTATTTCTCATCCATCTCAAAGTAGAATTCATCATCCTATGTCTTACCTTAGGGGAGATAGTATTTGCTTCCCTGTATGCTTTTCTGAGGAAAGGTAACAAATTCCTAGACTTTGAGATGGTGTCTTGAGATTCATCTGTTCTGCAGAAGTCTCACACAGCCGAGTTATTTTCTATGTATTCAATTTTTCTTGGCTGGTTTTCCTGAGCTAAGTCTTTCCTTGAAGCCTAGTTAAATCTTAGATGGTGTGCAAGTATGAAAGCCCAGGATTTCTATCCTGCTGTTAGACTGCACATTTTGTCACTTTTTCTTTCTTTCATCCCTGCTAACCTATGTTAGTCTATTCTCCTCCCTTTGAAGTCTTTCTCCTTAAGCCTAACATAGACGGAATACCAAATGTTGGTTTAAGGTGTTCTTGAATTTATCAAAGAGGAGAAAGGGAAAGGCAGTTCCGCTCTTGACCTTGCTCTCATAACCCTGGTCAAGGGGAGGGAAAGGAAGAGATAGCAGCCAATATTAGTTGAAAACTACAATGGCTGCAGGCTTTCCTGCAGGTGGTAATGAAGACCTGAAAGAAGTGCTTTACATTATTTAGTGCACAGTTAAATAATGTAAGCATGATCAAAAGCAGCCAAAAAGAATGGAGGTGGACTAAATGGTTGACTGAATCATTGCCATGAGTGTATTCTACGTGAGGTTCCCTTGCTTGAACAGCATTCAGAAGCTGCAGCTGGTCCAGAACATGATGGCTTGAATAGTTACAGGCATACCTTGGGATACTCATGTAGCTCCTCTACTTGAGGGTTGCCCTAATTATTAGTCATCATCAAGCAGTCTATAACTTCATTGTCAGCTGATACTTCAATTCAGTCCCAAGGAAATGCACCTCAGATCAGTTTTTTCCCCCCATTGTTGCTACTGCTACTGCTAGAGGGCAGTCCTCACCTGGACAAAAATGTTTTATGGATTCTAGTGGAGAAATTGTCCATCCAACTTCCCTGCCCAGAAGTGTGATGGAAAACTTTGAAAGCTCATGGGCGTTGACCAGTATGAAGGACACATGGCTAACTTCTACTTCACTTTAGTAGGTGGGTTGGATCATTAAAGGATGATAATTCCTAGGGCAGGTTATTACAAATGATTCATTATGTGTTTGGTTTCTGTCCTCAGATCTGCCTCCTCTAAATCCTGGAACAGGGGATAGCTTGTATTTCCTGTCTCAGGTTGTTTCATTTTTCTTTTTTTGGCTAGCTACAGCCCAGTTTGCTAATCTCTAGATAGAGGAAGAACAGCCATTCGGTCAACCCTGAAGTGAACTTGGCCATCTTTGAGGCTTCATGGTTGCCACAGGGGGGAGAAAGGGAGGGGGGAAATTATCTCATTTATTTTGCAGTCAAAATAAAAATGTTCTCGTGGGAACTAAGATCATTCTAGCAGGTGACTTGGAAGAGAAGTGGAGTAACCAAGCAACCTGCCAGGACATCTGTTGGACAATGGGACCAATGACCTGGCCTGGGTGTGTGTGTGGCAGAATGGAAAACGTTCACTTTTTAATTACGTAGGTGAAAGCCATGGGAGCTTTCAGTTTCTGTTTTCACCAGTTGTGTCAATATGACGTATCCAGGAATTTGTTCTTTGAAGAATCTACCTGCCTTAGAGTTCTGCTTTCCATGGGTGTATTATTTGGAATGCTGACAAATTTATTGACATAGGGTCTCCTGCTTGAGCAGGGGGTTAGACTAGAAAACCTAAATGGTCTCTTCCAACTGTTATTCTATGTTCCAAATCAGCCCTCAAGGTTCCCCTCACACATATGTGCTCCCAACTCTAGGGGCCGGTGCTCATCTGGGATGACTCTAGGGTGGGATTTTTAGTTTTTGAATAAATTTTAAATTTTAGTAATGAATTTTAAATTTTACAGCACAATTATTTAATATAGTTTTAATTGTATAGTGGAATATTTTATTATGCTGTAAGCCGCCCCGAGTCCGTGTGAGAGGGGCGGGGTATAAATTTAATAAACTAAACTAATAAACTATCTCTGTTTCACAGCCAAAGAGCCAGCGATGTCTGAAGACGTCTCCGTGGTCATGTGGCCGGCATGACTCAACGCCAAAGGCGCATGGAACGCTGTTACCTTCTGTGTTGTACATAAGTTTTATAGTTGCCAGTTACTTGCAAATGATCTAGGAATGCGTGGGTGGTTTTTGCTAGGGACTGGTGGGAAACTTTTGCAAGGTTAATTACATTGTATCTTTTGGCGTGAAAGCCGGCTATATAAGTAGCGGTTTGGGAAAAAACAGTTTCAGTTCTGATTTGTATGCCTTCTGTGTTACTTGTGTTAATAAATTCCTGTTGGACCAACTTTGGACTGGCTTATTTCCCACTATTTTTCACCTTCCCACCAAAGGTGGCCCCTATTTTTCTACTTGCATATTTTACGTGCTTTTGAGCTGCTAGATTGGCAGAAGCTGGGACAAGTAATGGGAGCTCACCCCGTTACACAGCACTAGGGATTCAAACCCCTGAACTGCTGACCTTTCTATCAACAAGATCAGCATCTTAGCCACTGAGCCACCATGTCCCTAAATCAGCCATACCTGACCTCAATTTGCTTATTATTCCTTTTATTCACATTTTCTACGAATTACTGTGTGTGTGTATGTATGTGTGTAAATGTACAAACACACACAGACACCATATACAGTAATTGAAACAAATTAACCATGCACATCTTTTCCTATCTAAGCTTTTGAAGCAGAGAATGAATCTAGGACTTTGCGCATTCCTGTTCCACATGCAATGGATTTAATGTGGGAAGATGACACCATTTTGCATGCATGGCAATCCCTGAGTAAGATTTAATTTAGTTCCTTTAGACTTGCTTCTCTCAACCTATATTTGGCCCTCAGCTGAGAACTGCATTTCAAAAAGAGCAGTTCTGAGTGGATAATGCTTTCCTCCCATGTGACTTCATGCACATTTCATTTTATGCAGCAGACTCCATGTGTTAACCACCCAGCGTGCGTTGCTCCATCAATGTTCGTCAGCAGTGAGTGGGCTGAGTTTATTTTTGGCTGCCAATTTTTTTTATCTCTGGAGAGAGGATCTGGTAAGTTAAGAGATGGCTGGGATCCTTCTTTTACAACAGCTTTTATTTTTGCTTGGGCAAAAGCAGGAAACAGGATTAATATCGTGAGTGATTGCTTTAATAAAGCAAGTCCTAGTTTTGCCATATTGAATTATGAGGGCAATTCATACCTCAAAAGTGTAGAAACACTAATTGGAGGTGCCTGACCTTGGGACCGTGCTAGTGATTTGCAGTTGCATTCATCAGCAACATTAAGTGGCTCCTTTGAGCACTTCTGTTGGCTCCAAGGATTAAAGCAGTGGATTTTTAAAAAAAAGACAGTAGATGGAAATTGTATGCACAGCTAATTTTATTTGGAGCAAGAAATTCAAGATGGTTTTTTTTCCACCTTCTTCTTTGTTTACCTATATTCTGTCATTGGGGTTTTTTCTTCAATTTTTGGTTTTCATAACACCGCTGGATAAAGCAACTGTGTCATATTCTTGGGAATAGTCACATATATTTTCCTAGCCAAATGTAAGTAATGTTTGTCTAGGAAGCCATAAAGTCCATTGTGAATGAAAATCAGCTTTATGATGTCATAAAGCCCATTGTGAGTGAGACCTGGCTTTTCTGAAGCAGCCCAGAATGAATTAATATTTTTCCCTACTTTTTCAGCATGATGAAAAAGCATCATTTGTTTAAAACATATGCTCTGCTGCTGCCCACTTTAAAATTGTAGCCAATCTGCCTTTTCTAAAAGGTTATAAATTCGTATAAATCAGAGCAAGTGATGAAAAGGTGCTTTCCTTCTGTTGATTTTTTTACAGTCATAATGGTTTTATTATTATTTAGGCTAAACTTTCTGGCTGACATTTGCATGGTCATTGTTTAGGCACATTTTAGAAGTTTCTTCTAATTATAGAGTTTCTTCTAACTACAGGGGTTTCAGTTGCTTGTACCTCGTTATGCACTCTCAGGATTGTTGTTACAATATGTGTAGCTACCTTTTCTGAAAATAAATGAATAAATGCATGGAAAAGTATTTTCCTCTTTATATCTTTATTTGGTAGATGCTGCAAGTATACTTGGACATGATTTGAGTAATGTATTCCATGAATTACTATTTCTTATCGCTATGGATTTATTTCCCAACTCATTTATTGGGAATAATATAGGAAATTTTAAACACTATCATGCCATCCAGCAATAACTCAGGAAATGGCTCACAGTATGGGATTAGCAGTTTCATAGGTGCCTCCTAAGAGTTCTAACCTAAAACACTTTAAATTCAGCACCAGGGACAGCGATTTTTACATACAAGGATTCTGCCTCTGGCCTACAGCAACTAAAAGGGTTTTACAATTTGAACGGAAGTGCCTCAAGTCCTATATTAGACTTTAAAGGTTCTATATTAGACCTTTTAAATCATTACCAGGTTTTTCAGGGCACAAAGACACAGATCTGATTCCAAATCATAGTTGAGTAAAGCAATCCATAATTCACTTTTTTTAAAAAAATCAAGATGGATATTTTGTTTGCAACAAAACACCTTATGCCACTAGACTTGTAATTCTAGGTTTAGAAAATTTAGAACTACGCCACCTTCGGTACGACCTAAGCACAGCTCATAAAATCATCTGCTACAATGTCCTACCTGTCAAGGACTACTTCACCTTCAA
>JANHFP010005104.1:89990-102098 GCA_032468135.1 Calamaria suluensis
ATCAAAATAATCAAAATAATCAAAATAATTTCTAACTTAAGATTCAGAATAAACTTAAAATCCCTCCCTGCCTTGTGTATAAATGTATAATGCTACATTTATTGACATTCCTACCAGCGCATAATCGAATGTGCATTTTCCACTGGATACCGAATGCGGATATTGTAAGTGACTATTTGTGGATTCTGAATCCGGATCCGGATGTTGTATGGATAATGCATTTGTCTAAATCCAAACAGTGCTGCCTCCTCCTCCTCCTCCTCCCTCCTCCGGCTGGAAAGTTGCCCTACCTTCCCGGCTCCCTGCCTTCCAAAGAAGCACCTGGTCGAAGGGCTCCACCAGGACGTCCACTCGTTGGGCCACCCTGCAGAGCATGCAGATGCCCTAGGGCTGCTTTAGATCTGGAGCACCTTGCACGCCCGGATTGAAGGGCATGTGGAGCCAGGGGTCCATGTGCACCACCTGCGCCCTGAAGTTGGCCAGGATTAGGCCGCAGAGTGCCAAGCCGCTCCTAAATGCTCAGGGCATGCGAGTGCTAGAGATTTCTGGCTTGGCACTCGCACACCCCGAGCGTTTAGAAGCAGTGCGCATAGAAGGATAGTCCCAACCGGTCCGTCCTTCTATCCGTGCCACTCCTAAACACTCAGGGCGTGCAAGTGCTGTAGATTACCAGCTTGGTGCCGGTGCCTCTCTGCGGTCTGATCCAGGCTGACTTTGGGGCGCAGGTGGTACTGGCTCAATATCTGGAACTGGCGCAAAAAATTGCCAGTTCTGAATATCAACAAATGTCCCGTTATTTGGCTGAGGTGAATGGCCGAAGCGATTTTCGGCTATGCCCTAATTACTACCTAAGTTAGCTTTGCTATTAAAGGGATAGAAATCAGTTTTTTTGATCATCATCACCAAATGTAGTGCATATATTTCTTGAGGCTTCAGCTGAGGACAATTATGAAACATGTTAACATTTCCAGCTGTTGCTCCTTGGGTGTAAAAGAAATGTATACATTTTTCTCCTATTTAAAATAATGCTTATCAACAGACAGATACAAAAAGCACGAGACAACCACAATTAAATGAGCACTTGTCCTAACCTGTTATGACCTTTGAGGTGTGAACTTATGTAGCATCATCTGTGGTCTGAAAATAAGATAAATGCAGAGTTTTTTGCCATGTTCTTACTCTAAGTGAGAATGCAATTGATTCACAAATCTGGACTGCAGAAATCCACCTATCTAATCGATCAGCAGTCCCTGACCTTTTGCACTCCACAGACCAGTGGCAGTTGCAAGGGGGAGGGGAGGGGATAGTTTCAAGTGTGCAACCCAGTGTGAAATGCTACCGGTTCGCTCTGTTTCAGGAGAACCAGTAGTAATAAAAGCTACTAGTTCAGGCGAACCGGTAGTTTTTAAAAAGCTGCCAGTTTGTCTGAACTAGTATTTCCAACAATCAGCTGTGCCATGCAATTTATATTCTAAATTGCACAGCACAGCTGTTCCCCCCTTTCTGTTCTACTTACCTTCTTAAGCTCCTTTTTCTGCAGGCAGCATGCATTTGGCGTGCACTGCGTACGCAAAGTCAGCAAACCGGTGGCAATCCGTGGAGGATTTCTCCAGTGGCGCTATCTAATCTCATGCATTTACCTGTTGCTTGCTTGACCCGATTCCCAATGGTCCATGGACTCAACCTGGGGTTTGAGGAGCCCTGAAGTAGAAGATAGCAAAGAATAGTAGAAAATTCTAAGCCTTTGCTCTCATCTTTGTATCATGTGCGATTCTGGAATCTGTTCATCATAACATATCGACATTTTTTTTTTACTTTTAGCTTTAGCCTAACCATCAACCTTAGGGGAAGGAGAGGAAGTAAAGCTTTTGGCCCCCTTCATAGGATTATGGAGTAAACTACCACAGTCTGATTTATAGAATATATCAGGAACTACACTATGAAGCTGAACATCAGGCATTTCACACTAAATCAGAGCTTGGGCTAGTACTGATGAGCAGATATGCACATTAGTATCCAAAATCTATTATATTACAATTCATTTCTCATGCATCAATTTTTTATTCCAGTTATACTGGAATAGCTGGGAATCAAAACCTGACCAAATTTTAAAAAATGGCATTTCTGTTCTGAGTTTTTATATATGCAGGCATGCAAATGTTTTTAGCTATTAGATTATGTTCCTCTCAGTTTCCACACAATATTAGTCTTTTTTAATTCAATCTTCAGCATTGTCTGCCACTAGGTTGTTCTGGAATGGGAATATCCCTATTTTCTTCCTATTTTTGTAGAAAATTACAACCACCCCAAAGTTACCATTAGATAGAAGTACAGGTTCAATTGTATTAATGTCCGATATGCATATTAAGTCCAGAGGAATGAGACTAAGAGAATTGTATTAACGTTGGGTTTTACTTTCAACAATGGCTAATACTTTCTAATACCAGACAAATAAGATGAACAATTTGATTCCAAACAATAGGAAGTTTAACATAGATTTTATAACGTATAGCAATTCTTTATTGCAAGCATTCAGAAAAATAATGCTGTTTCTATAAATTGAAAAATAAACATGATATATCTTCATTAGACAGGTCTTTAAAAAGTCACTGTCACTCATAAGGAGATAATGGTCACCATGTTCAGCTTCCTCTCCCTTCTCCCGCCCCTGCGTGTGTGCTGTATCACTTCTATTTGGCTAAGAAACCTCTCAGACTTCTACTTTTTGAGAAAATCTAGGCAACTGCCATAAATGCCCTAAGCATTTTGTCTTTGTTAGCACATCCAGCCAATAAAGCAACTACAGCTCCATTCTATACGTCAATAGACTTCTGTACATTGATGATTTTTTACAATAATAAAGAAAAGATTGCAGAATCCAATTCTTGCTCATTGGGAGAATCTGCCTTCTAACAAGGTACACATATTCAACTAGGGTAGGGAAGATAGTGGACTCTCTCCTTATAAATTATTGGTGTTTTTTATCGTTGTGGTTATTTCCCCCCCCCCCCCCCAGCTGAGACTAATCCTGCCAGTTGACTTTTTGAAATGCCACAGATGGTAGTGATTGAAGACACAGGAGCTAAAGGTGGAGAAAGTGTCTCTAACTGCACTTTATCACCTAATGAGAGATTGTTACCTAGGAGTACATTCGTGAATGCAAGCTACGTGCTATTCTGCAGGATAAAGGGTGCGCCAATTTGCTGCACTCCTTGGTGAGTGGCTGCATTTTGTAATCATGGCCATTGTGAGCCAGTTCAGTAATAAATCTCCAGCAAAATGATTCCAACTCATCTTTTAAGAAAAAAAAAAAGAGGGTCGATACCGGATTCAGGCTGTTTGATAGGAAGTCAACATGTACATCTACAACTTTGTCAAAATGAAAGAACATTTTATCCTGGCTATAATAAGTTATCCCCGCTCTGCCACTTGATCTGTGTAGACAAAATTCCTCCAGAAAGAAAACTGGGAGCAGGTTGATTTCAGCCTTATGCTTCCTTTCTTATCCATCTTCTTCACTCTGACCTCATTTAAATAGAACTTTTGTTCAGCTTTCCTCAATTTAAGAAGAAATGCATATGTGTAAGCCTCAAATCTACACATATCAGTGCTACTCTTTGTATTGGCAGATTCTATTAGTTCCAAGTGATATTTCTCTGCCAACACAAAGACCAGTTTGGTAAGTCCTGTCTACAAATATACATAATTTGTACTTTAAGAGGAAACCACCAATAAGCATGGGTACATGTATGTTTGATTTCAAGGTGCATCAAGACTATCAATAGACCACAACTATATTGTAATAGTATCATTTTTTGGCTAGATCAAGTGTAGTATATGTTTTATCATTTTAATCACAATCAAGTGATTAAACTTGATCAACTCAAAACTTTGAGTTATGAACTTTGCCTGATCATCCTGATCTCTGATAGTAATTAAAAAGAGTTGGGTTGGGAGTGACACATGGATTCCCCATTCCAATCTAAAAAAGAATTATAATTATGGTGACTGGAAAAATAAGAGTTGTACATTTTAAAGCAATGTTAATTACACCTATTTTAAATTTGCTTGTTAGGGTTTTACAAATCCAGTTCAAATCAACAGGGAGTCTGATTTTGATTTACATATCTGTACTGACATGTCAGGTTAGATGAGTTTTGACTTCCGAATCAAGTCAGCAAGCATTTAAATATGTACTAAAACCACCTGAAATATCAAAAGTTTGAATTGAAGATTAATGCTTCTATTTGGAAAGTCCATTTGTGTGAAGAAAGTCATCTCCATATTACTCTTGACATATATCACCTTTGCCATGCACTTCACCCATAGCCTTACCTATGTTGACCTCAGTAAACCTCAAATCACAAAACAAAGAACTGATTAATCATTTCAGCCAAGTTTGACATTTGTCTGAAACTGATAGGGATCTGGCAAATATCAATAACTCAGTCAAAACCATTAGAAATCCCCTCAGGATATGGAAATCCTTTACTCAGACCTATCAGCCAAGCTCAACACCAGGGCACACAAAGAGGATAAAATTGACCAAAGATCAATTTCAGTCCATTCAGGTAAACTTTCCTTCAGGATATCTTTTAATAAACAAAAGGATCCTTCTTCTGTGTGACTATTAAGCAGGAAACCAGTTGATGTGGCAAATAAGTGGAAAATCCCACACAAGCTCAGCAGAGTAACGTAACCACCAAGTGCCCCCTTTTGGATATCCAGCTAATTGCAGTTTCCAATAATTCCTGATGAGCAGTCTCTGTTCCTGGGAAGAACAAAAGAAAGATATGAAGTTAAACACTTCAGAAATGTAACTTCATTGCAACCTTTAATTGATATACTTTATAGAATAGAATATAATTATTTATTGGCCAAGTGTGATTGGACACACAAGGAATGTCAGCATTCCAGAAAACCTCTTCCTTAAGGTGACCAGATTTTAACATTGGTAAAGTGGGACACGATTGAAGGGGGGGAAATCAAGAAGTGCTCCTAGGAATTTAGTTTCACTCAAGGAGACTTATTTCTGACATAAAAGCAAACGGATCTCCCAGGGGTTGGAATTCCACCAAATTGCCTCCTTGCTTCTTTGTTTTCAAGTGCCTCTTTTTTAATCCATGGAGTCCCAGATTTCCAAATGTGAAGAGAAGCCCTGTGTTCTGCTTGGCTATCCATAGCTCACATTTTTTCGACTAATCTGACTCCAAAGGGTACAGTGTTGCACATTCTCGCCCTTGATTTCCAGTTGTGGAGTTCTCTACTTGCAGCAGATGCCCAGCAGGAAAATAAAGGAAGGAACCCAAATTTGTTTGCTTTACAGTGGCTTGAAGACCCAACCGGAGCGGTGCATATTATTCACAGAATCATAAAAATCATTGGATGAGAGAAACCTCAATAGCTGAATAATCCATTGGGGGTGGTTTTGCAGACTCCCCCCCTTTCCTTCATTTCCATGTTTGGCTAAAAAAAACCCACTCAAGATTCCCTTTAATCTAAACTTCCTGGCTGTGGATTTCATTTGGGGGCCCCCATTCCTTCCTTCCTGACTGCCCCAAAAGCCGCAGCTGCGACCAAGAACCGGACGTTCAGGGCTTCCATTTCATTACATCTCTACACACACAAAAACACACACAAACACCCCGCTTTGGATACCAAGACTCCTCGCCTTCCCACTGAGAAAGGCCAATGGGGTGGGACTACATCCCCGATATGCCATGGGGCAGCACCGGGCAAGCATACTGGGCACACTCCCCTGCCATCTTGACTGCTTCCGTGGGAGCAGCCAAACAAAAGCGAAGGTGCCCAAAAGCCCATCGGCCGCCGCAGGACGAAGGGGTCGATGGTGGTGCCAGGAAGGGCTGGCAGGTGGTTCCGGGGGGATGATGGGGGCTAGGAAAGTGGGGGATGGTTGCAGTGCCGGTGGTGGTGGCAAAGGAGGGAGTGCAAAACTCAGGACTTTTTAAAAATACCACAGGACACGGAACAAATTTTTAAAAATGAGGACTGTCCCACCAAAAGCGGGATGTCTGGTCACATTGTTCTTCCTCCAATTAAAAACTCTGAGGCAAGCATTATCTCAAAGTTCCATTTATTACAGCAGCTATACTGGCACAACTTGGAAAAAACCGAATCTGATTCAGTTTTTCCTCAGTAAATCAAACTGCCCAAAACCATCCCCTCACTTGTCAGTCAATCACATGCTCCAATCACCATCCGTCCTATCTCGAGAGAGCACTCCAACCACTCCTTCTCCAGATGCCACTTGTCCTGACCTTGACCGATGGAAATAATTTCTATTGTGTCTAATATCAACTGCTCTACCAAATCCCCCCTCTTAAATGAGAAGACGGCGGCTTGAAAGCTGCCGACCTAATATGGCTTCCAAAGCTGACAAGGAATTTGTCTTTGGTGCATATGCTCTCAGTGTACATAAAGAAATATAAAATATTTTCATCAAGAATCATAAGATACAACGCTTAGTTAATGATAGTCATAGGTTACTAACAAGCAATCAAATCACACTAGGAAACAAAATATAAATTATAAAGATACCAGCAATATGGTTATAGTCATAAGTAGGAAGAGATAGGTAATAGGAAGGATGAAAATAATAGTAATACACACTTAGTAAATACTTTGACAGTGTTGAGGGGATTATTTGTTTAGCAGAGGGATGGAGTTCAGGGAAAAAAAACTGTTCTTGTGTTTAGTTGTTCTGGTGTTCAGAGCCCTCTAGCATCGTTTTGAGGGTAGAAGTTGAAACAGTTTATATCCAGGATGTGAGGGGTCTGTAGATATTTTCACAGCCCTCTTTTTGACTCGTACACTATGCAATATATATGTTATGCTACCAAATACAATTTGCCGCTGCTCCAGGTAACTTCCCCTGTATGTTCTATGGAGGACCCACAACTTTCTTTTCACAATTTCATTTAAAAGCAAGTGGTCTATTTTTTCTCCAGTGGGACTGATCTATCAG
This sequence comes from Calamaria suluensis, assembly GCA_032468135.1. NCBI lineage: Eukaryota > Metazoa > Chordata > Lepidosauria > Squamata > Calamariidae > Calamaria > Calamaria suluensis. The sequence goes on from JANHFP010005104.1 coordinate 96,976, forward strand.
GGCAACCTGGTCTACCCAATTATGGGATGGAGCATACTGCTTCCATTTTTCGCCTTTCAGCCCCAACCCAGGGGCCTTCGCAGTTGGTTGCTTTTTGTCACAAGCTATTTTTTGAGTTAAATTTATGTTTTACCAACAAAGAAACAAAGAAATTCATTTAAAACACATTTCCAAATCTAAATATCACTTTAATTCTTTATTTGTTACTGGAGTCATAGAGTTTCCCTTCAATGGAAGTTCTAGTGTTAACTATGTAGGTACCCTTTATATAACTAAAATATAGTTACCTAGCGTACATTGCTTTAAATAGATACAACATTAATGCAATATATTTTTATAATCTCCATAAAACAGGCATACAAATCATTGACCCAATTATTTAAATGGATATTGAAAAGCTTCACCAAAAGATTGCAAAACATTATTCTCATTCGAATCTAACCATTCATGTTTGTTGACTGATCATTTTCCCTGTGCTTTTAAAAAAAATACTACATATTTATAATATTTAATCCTGCAAATGCTTATGTCTTGTACTGAATGAAAGTGCATTATTTCTAATAATAAATTTAAGCATTCATGCAAGCAGTTTAGAGCCAGCAGTTTAATCATAATTATTATGGACATGCTATGCACCCATAAATTTAGTTAAGTACATATATTTGCTTCTATGAATTAGAGACATATTGTATACCCAAAAGTATATAGCACATGAATTCATTATAACAAATACTGAGCTCAAATCATATTAGAGACCCCAAATATGTGTCTCAAAAACATGTGACTGCTTTACCTAAGTAACATCTTCATCCAAAATTCATCTGCAATTCTAAGAAATATTTAGAGAGCATTACAAAATATGAAATCCAACTATAACTGCAAGCTATTATTAAGATATTAATCATCTGCAGAGTTAGTTGGCTGGTCAGTTGGAAGAGGTGGTCTGAACTGATAAATAGGCATTTTAATTAGTTGAGCTGTCACAAAGTACACAGTTGTTTATTTGGGATGGGGTTGTTTTGAGTTTCATGTATTGTTTAGCAAGGGGAAACATCAAAGGCAGCTTTTCTTCCAAACAAAGAAAGACCAAAGCACAATGCAGCTAAGCCCAAATGTGAAAGCTGGTAACATTTGGGCACCGAATCACAGCAATACATTCAGAAGATAACTTTAAATATTCACATACTGATTTAAAAAGCATATCCAGGGGTATGCTTTCAGGTCAATATCACAACAAGGGGTCCTTGGTATTCTAAGAACTTGGTTGGTTTCTTGCAGAGAACTCCATTAACCCAACTAGGTAATATCATCAGTGCCAGTGATCAATCACTAACACTGTTGATGTTAGTGATGTAGTTTGGGTAATGAAATGCCTGTAAGAAAACAACCCAGCTCAGAGACCACCAAGGACCCCTCATTTCAATCCTGAGCTACAAATATTCTCATTTATTGGTATCATGTTAGAATAACTAGATATGTTGACATCCTATTGGTAGCACACCTAGCCAGTTGGCTGATATCAGGATCGTACCAAGAACCTTAGACTTTTAGTAACCCTTGCAGGAAGTAAATATATATTTACCTAATCCTATATATTTCAGTAAGGGATGTGGTGACTCAAAGGGGCTCAGTGGCTAAGGCACTGTGCTTGTTGATCAAAAGGTCAGCATTTCTGTGGTTCGAATACCTAGTGCCACATAATAGGGTGAGCTCCCGTTACTTGTCCCAGCTTCTGCCAACCTAGCAGTTCAAAAGCACGTAAAAAATGCAAGTAGAAAAATATTCCGTGCGCCGTTGGCATTCCGTGCATCTTTGGCATTGAGTCATGCCAGCCACATGACCACAAAGATGTATTCAGACAGAGCTGGCTCTTTGGCTTTGAAATGGAGATGAACCCCGCCCCATCTAGATTTGGGAATGACTAACACATATGTGTGAGGGAATATGTGGCCTATAGGCTATATCAAAGCACAGAGTGCAAAAACGTATCACCATTAAAATTTTATACAAACAATTTAAAATATATATTTCAGAAAAATACAGTGTTGAGTCCAGGCAAGAAAACAACATGAATAAACACATGCAAGAATCAGAAGTCCTGCTTCAGTGGATATTTATTTTTACAGCTATTTTACTTGTAAACGGGCCTTATCCAAATAAGTCAGATATGCTTCAGAAGTTTCTTACCCATGTCAGGAAGCTAGAAGTTTATTTATTTATTTTTTTGCATTGGGGATGTTGGATCAATGTGAAAAATACTCCACTTACAAAGATAAGTTTGGTGACACCCTTTCCTCATTGCCCCAGAGAAATAGACATGCTATTTCCAAACATGTATTGTTTGGAGATGAATATTTTCAGTTCATAAAATTTAATTACTTGTTTTAATTGTATAAAGCAGTTGCACGCAATCAACCTTAGAAACCAGCATCATAATGATCAGCCTTGTAGTTCTGCCAAAATTGTCCTATGCCTGTGATGGCGAACCTATTTCATGGGTGGCACAGGTGGCACCCGGAGCCATGTCAGTGGGCACACAAGCATTGCCCTACGCATGCAGGTGCTGGCCAGGTGATTTTCGGGCCTTCCAGGCCACCAGAAGTTGGGAAAGAGGCTGCTTGCAGCCTCTGGAAGGCCTGGGGGGTGAGGAAGGCCCGCATTTTACTCTCCCCAGGCTCCAGAGCCTTTCTAGGGAGGGTGGGATGAATTGAATTATGGGTGTGGGCACGTGGATGTGCAACACCCCTGGGCACCTGGCACTTTTGGCATGCAATGACAAAAAGGTTATCCATCACTGTTCTAGATAAAATCAACACTACTGTTGCTTGTTTCTTCAGTCTCATGAGTTATGTCATCCTGGGCCATGGTATGCATGTAGTTCAACACATCATGTAAACCAGAAAATGTGATTGATTGAACAAGCTATGGTTCAGTAAAGTATCCATGTTGAATGAATGGAGTCTTTATTTAAATAATTTCAGTGTATTATCACAGTGTCTGATTCAAATCAGACATGCAAAGACAAGACAAACAAAGGCACCAACCAAGGATGCAGATGAAGTTCTACAACAGGGATGTCAAACTGGTGGCTCTTTGGGCAGATGTGTCTGCAAATGGGGAAAATATTTTCTCTGCAAATGGGGAAAATATTGTAAAATGTCATGTGACTGCAACATGACACCATGAGTTTGACACCTGTGCTCTACAAGATGCTATGTATGAGCAATTATCAGACCTATCAATGATAATCTAATAATCATGATGCCAAATTACACACTGGATATGACTGCACAACAGACAAGGGGAGGGGAGTTATGACATCTAATCAGCCTGCACAGGTCAGGTAGATAAACAGGTAAGAAGTTATCAAGTCGCCAAAGAAATGATAATTCCAGCTGTAAAGCTGAAGCGCAGCCAGACTCTTTCCAGCTCAAAGTATTTTGAATCATTCTATTTGGGAGCTTCTGGATGCAGTGGACAACATAATACAGGTGGAACAAGGTGGATTTCACTGTGTATAGTAAGCAAGTCTTCATATTATGCATTATTGAATAAAATATTCCAATAGCCAATATTAATCAACTACATTGATTTCAAATAAGTATTTACCAGCACAGACAGAGAATTGCAGAAAACATGGCACCTGCAAAATTATCTTAATATATTTCTGAACTCCAGTTGCTATATGAGGACTGATAATGACCTCACTGATTTCACATATTTTTTTAATGAGTGTGCAGTTAAAAGGACAGCAGACAATTCGTAGCTCTTGAGTCATGATCTGGCAAAGTATTGAATAATGATTTCCATACCAGAAAATCTCTCACGCACCTCAAAGGTATGGCATGCATTGTATCAAATGTAACCTTTGTGAAATCAACATAACTCCCAGAGGACTGACAGTAAATGAGAATTGAGCAATTGCACCATCTCTTATATAGGGTTTTTCAAGGGATCAGACAGGCATTGTTTATTGGCAATTAAAGAAGTCTATATGTGCGTGTGAAATTTTTTTGGGAGAGTGGGAATCTGACCTAAACAATGTTTGATGAAGCATTTTGTAGCAGAAAGGACATTTATTGAACGGAAACATGTTATAAGAAGAACAAAGCCTAGTACTTAGCTAATTATACTCCACTAGGAGAAAGTCAAAGAGCACATGCTTTTTACATATGTGCCAGGAAACAGAGCTGAAGGAAGAAGGAAAATTGCCATTTTCTACTTTTAACACACACTGGCTTTTATCCTTCCTATTCCCTAAGTAAGTAGTTAGTAAGTAAGCAAGGAGTCAGGAGGTGAACAAATGGAGTAGCTGGACAATTAATGGTTTTACACATTGCATTCAACTGGGGAGGACAACCTGATGTGCCACTATAGCACCTTTAAAATTACTTGTTGCAAACAGATGGCATAATTGAGTTGCAAACAGATGCATTATTGAGGTGGAGAATATTCAAGACTTGTGTGCAGGACCAAAGTAAGTTTAGCTAAAAATGCAAGAAAAAACCCTATATCCTTTTCATTTTAATCCATAATATACCCACTGAAAAGTAACAATGTTAATTATGATCCTATCCCTAAACTGACTGAACCATCCTGTGATTTGCTTAGTTTTCATTGAATCTGCTTGGGTGCCATTGTCAATTGTGGTTTATGTTGTAAATCACGATTGAGTAATGTTTGGCTTAGGAGAATGAGTGAACACACACTTTGCCTTTTGTCTGACATGAGTCTTCTACCTGGACATACCCAAAACGCTGAGAAAGCATGCTTTATTTCTTATTTCTTTTTTAGAAAAAAACCACCGAAACAGAAAAAGTTTAACCAAGCAATCCACAAAATAACCAATTAAAATATTCAAGGAATTAAAATGAAAACCAATAATTGTGAAATGTATGTCGACACATGATGTATGTATACTTTTTTTATTTTCTCAGTCTAAAAAGGTAAAGGTTTCCCTTGCATATATATGCTAGTGGTTTCTGACTCCAGGGGATGATGCTCATCTCTGTTTCAAAACCGAAGAGCCAGCGCTGTCGAAAGACATCTCTGTGGTCATGTGGCCGGCATGACTAAACACCAAAGGCACACGGAACGCTGTTACCTTCCCACCAAAGGTGGTC
>JANHFP010005108.1:6308-19550 GCA_032468135.1 Calamaria suluensis
TTTTAAATCCTGGATTTTGAGTCAGAAATATTATTTTAATCATTTTAATCATTTTAATTTTAAAATATATATTGTAACATCGTTTAAATTCTGTAAACCGCCCTGAGTCTAAGGAGATGGGGCGGTATATAAATCAAAACAATAAATAAATAAATAATAAATAAACTGTTCTGAGTTCAGAGATCTTTTGCAAAACAAGATAGTCTTGCAAAAGATCTCTGAACTCAGAAGCATTTCCAATCTCAAAGTCATATCTCAATGAGGAGTGACTACCCTGCTTTCCCAAAAATAAGACATCTCCTGATAAAAAGCCCAGTTGGGCTTTTGAGCACATGTGCTAAAATAAGCCCCTCCCCAAAAAATATTTAAATGCATGCATAGCCGATCCCCGCCATTTTCTCTGGTTTCCTCCATGTACCCCAAAATAATACCTCCCCCCAAATAAGGCCAAGCATTTATTTCAGGGTTCAAAAAAGACAGGGTCTTATTTTCAGGACAACATGGTAATTGATTCAAAGTTCAAACAAAGATAGAAGGGTTATACAGAAATTCTAACCATTAAGATGTCAACATTCAAGATAACTTAGAAGATTTTTCCCATTTAAAGAATGGTTCATACTAGAATTCAGATCCACTCCCCACTCATTTTCAAGTTGGAAGGTTGCAAAAATTAAATTAAATGGAATATCTACAAAAATAAGGATTGTCAGAAAAAAAAATCAGTAAAGATACTATTGAAGGATTCCAGTAAATCTGGAGGACAGCACAGTGACCAAAAGAACTGAAAAAGCTTCTTGGATGAGAAGCAAAATGTTTTAAATAGGGGGAAAAAAATCAAAAAAAGTCCCAACATATATTAGAGTCCAGCATGGAAAGGTGCATGACATTCAAGCTATCTTTAATTAATTTACAAATGACTAAACTCAAATTATCAAATTGTTTTGGACAGATTATGTAAAGATATACAGTAGCACTGTTAAAAAGTCTACAACACTGGGGAAAAGTGGAAGGACAAGGAGAATAAGTGAATTCAATTATTAATGGTGATGGTGCACCAGCACCTGAAGGGCCAAATGGGGACAGGTCATCTGAGAAAAGAAATATTGGTGCAATTGCTAAAAATGACAAGGATGATGACCACATTATCATCAACATTATGGTCTTCAATCACAATGCAAAAAATTCATTCTTTAAAAGTAGCATTATTGTTTTTTGGCTACACTATGGATTTTGAAGGACTATAAATGTATGCAAAGGAAATTAAAGCAGTGCCGCAGGCAACAGAACATGTCATGGATTATCCTTCTTAAGATTTGTTAATTGTTAATAAATTAATTTGTTAATTCCTACCAAATTTACTTATCATGCTGCAGCCCTCAAATACTTTACTGCATGTGGAGAAGGTATGGGAATAGATAAAACAGTATAAATGTTCAAAGCAGCAAAGAAAAACCAAACACAACACTCACACATTTTAATCTATATTTACTAATGAAATTGGTTTTTGATGCCTCACAATATTGCATTGGTGTGATTGTGTCTCAAGTCATGAAAGGCAACAGTGAAAGCCTGATAACATTTGCATCATTCTCATTCCCAGCTGCAGAGGAAAATTATACATACATAGACAGGGAAGCATTGAGTTTGGTTTGGGGAATTAAATATTTCAACCAGTACTTGTACAAAAGGGATCTTGTCCTCATCACCAATCATCGGCCAACACTGTCAATCCTCAGTCTCATAAGGAAGCAGAATCAAAACAAAGTTCAAGATACATAAATATGCAAGCATAAATAGATGGCCTTGGTTACTTCCATAGGCTAATTAATCTGACATCTTCACATCAAAATGGAGTTACATTCAACATGTTTTCTGTCACAGGGATTGATACTGAGATCATTGAAAGAGAAATGAGGAGACGTCCAACGTTTTGCAGTCTGCATAGCAACATGGCTGGAAAATCTGCTTGTGAAGTTTTATAAGCATAAATAATTAAACTAATCAATAGTTGCATTACTTGGAAGCAAGGGTCATTATTATGTCCAGACGGATAAGTGATGTGATGGAGAACATTCATGTTCTGCAAGTAGTAAAGATGACGGCATTGACTCATCGTTTGGTGGTTGCAAACAGAACAACAAATCACAACTGAAAACACAGCACCATTTTCATGCAGACCTAGCAGGACTATTTATGGAACAACTTTTTTTTATTTGTGGTGGATACACCTTTAAGGTAGCCAGAGGGAATTTTAATGATTTCAACTATAGGTATATAGTCAATAATGATTTGTACACAGTGCATGGGGAAAACATAACATTTAACCAAAAGCTTGTGAATTTTGTTTGGATATTGCAACAGAGAGCCATCAGCAACCCAAAAAACACCAGTAAGGTTTTTTTCTAACATTGCATCTTACATTCAAATATAGATATTCTCAAACTTGAACTGAGCATATTCATTTTGTATCTTCATCATTTTCTGCCCAAAAAAACAAAGCAACTGCAGATGTTTTGCTATTTCCCTATTACAGCCTATGGACAAACTGAATTACAGAGCAGTTCATATCCAAACAATTTGTCTTCAAATCTTAAATCAAAAGCTTAAACTGAAATCTACTCATTCCTGTCTCCAATCTCCTAATTTGAACTGATTCACAAAACCTAATTTGTATATGGATGCTTATGACTAGCTAATATTTTTAGTGGATTAATACATCATGTACATGCTATGAAATGAAGTTTTTTCCTAATGTCTTGAATTTTTTTTTCCTATTTTTCCAGTTCATTATCAGTGTTCTTTTGGGTTTCTTTGGATTTCTTCCTCTGATGAAATAAAAAAATGTAAATTATTTTACTTAGTGAAGAAACGCATGTTGTTATAAATTTATATTCTTCAGAATCCTTGGTCTTAAAGAAAGGCTCAAAAGGACTTCCTTCAATTTCCCTCATCAATTTCCAGGTCAAGAAAATCCATCAAAGAACTGTTTTTCATTCCATAATTTGACTAAGTATTAACAACTTCACCTATCTCCCATTAATACAAAGTTAAATTCTTGATTATTTATCTAGATCTGTAAATTGTAAAACACAATATTTATTCTGGTTTATTTTAAATTGCAGTGATAGTTGATTTATCTTTATTTATTGATAGGAAAAATTGGAACAAGATTTTGATTTCCCAGATGATTTCAAAAAGAATCCTGATTTTTATATATACTTACAATTCTCTAATTTGTTTGATCAAATGAGGCTTCCACATCTTTCCTTGTGAGATAGTGCTACAGTCCAGGAAACTTTGCTCATAGTTCCTATTCAGTTTAAATGCTCTTTGTTCTAGGCCATCCTGTTACTATTCATTGGATTTCTCTCATTAATTCTTCTTCCTTCTCAGGAAGTGATTAGAACTTCCCAGATTAGTGATGGTTCGCCTTTGCCTGTGAAACATAGAAGTCACTTTGCTTTCTCTGGCAATGATATTGCAAGACTATTTGTGTCCCTTACATGCTATTCAGATTGTGTCAAAGTCTGCAAATTGTATTTGTTGTTTCTATCTTTATTTACTATGTGAATTGTTCACATAGTATACTGGTTCACTGATTTACTAGCACTTTTCTAGGCGCTTCAAAGGAATCTTATAGTTTTCTTTCTACTCAAGACCCAAAAAGATTTTCTAGAACATGGACATAATTGTGAAATTTTGGATCCTTTTGAAAACTCAACGTTACTATTCAGCTCAAGAATCATTTCTAAATTTGGATACAACCAGTACCAACCAGTACCAGTACCACCCACTACCAACAACAGATCACAGGTGATTAGGAACATCATAATTCCGTAGTGTGGTGGGGAGAAAATGTTCATTCATGTGCAAATGAAAAATTAATAAACCTTGGACCGCAACCCAGCTTCCTTTCATGGCAAGCTCTGAAAAAGATTAGATATTATTGTCATTCACAAATCTTTTGATAGAGAGGGGAAACATATCACTGAATGAAATCCTTTAGTTGCAAATGGTATAGCAGGTAACAGTCTCATTGGTGATTCTTGTTTGTGGCTGCCTAGAAGGATCAAGGGGAGAATGTAAGAATGAAGACAATGTCACATCTTCTCCTATGCAGGGATTTCCACTCTTAAACGTGAGCTGTATTTTGGGGAAATTTATTCTACATAGAATACCATACAGGGGGCCTATACAGAATACAAAGCTTCCATACTACAATAGTTTGTCCTCAGTAGGTGAAGAAGGTGTGACAGATTGTATAAGAGAGAGGGAACAGACTTAATTGACTTAAATTCTCCTGATCACATGAATTTGCTGGGGAATGGGAAACACGTGACCTTCCAAATTTTGCCATTATAAGGCCTAACTGTTCCAATCTTCCTGAACAATAGTGAATATTCTAGTGATAGATTTGTATACTTCAATACCTTATATATAGACCATAACTGTAGAAATCCAGAAAACTGTAATTCTAGTCATAGAATTGTATATTTCAATATCCTGTTCTACAGCAGGGTTGTCAAACTGGCAGCCTATGGGCTGGATGCATCCTACACAGGCCACGCCCACCCCAGCTCAACAAAGGGGGGAAATGTTGCAAAACATCATGTGACGCAACATGACACCGCTAGTTTGGCAGCCATGTTCTTAGGGGATACAGTGCTAGAAAACTTTACTTGAAGGAAAATAATAATAACTTGAGTTTTGTTTCACTTATTTTAGTGGGTCTGATTGAAGTGTAACTAACTAGATCTAGACCAGTGATGGCGGACCTATGGGACATGTTTTATTGGTGGGCATGCCAGCACAGCTCACAGGTTCCACTGGAAATCAGGAAACGGGCAATTTTGGCCTCCAGGCTGTGTGTGGGGAAGCCCATTTTTGCCCTCCTCAAACTCCTAGAGAGGGCCTGAAGCCAGCAGAGAGTGAAAAACGGGCCTTCCAGAAGTCGGGAAACAGGCCGTTTTTGGTTTCCAGAGAACCTCCAGGGGGAGCCCGTTTTTGCCTTCCCCATGCTTCTAGGGAGGCCCTGGATCCAGTGGAGAGCAAAAAATAGGCCCACCATGCCATCATGTGCCAAAAGCTGAGGTGGTGGTTGGGGCACCCTCTTATGTACAGGGGTGGCAGGGTGCATAGAATTACGGGTGTGGGTGCACAGGTGACCCCACCCTCATGCTCCCCCTGCTTTTGGAAAGCAATGACAAAAAGGTTAGCAATCACTGGTCTAGATCAGGGGTCTCCAACTTTGGCAACTTTCATACTTGTGGACTTCAACTCCCAGAATTCCTCAGCCAACTTTGCAAAGTGACATTGGGAACTCTAAAACTTTTGATGCCTCTCTGGCTTCTCAACCTATCAGATGTTGATGAGCAGTATACAACTTAGTGGCTACAGGAGACATTGGTGTTCTCTGAGTTTGCTTAATTTCTTGCTAGTTAGTGACTTCATTAGTGACTTAATTTTCTTTAGGGAATTATTTAAACTGTTTTGATTTGGGCAAATATTATACCAATTGTCATCTTTGCTTCAAATTTAGCAATTGTGACATGCTCTCTGTGTGTGTGTACAAATTCATTTATAAATGTGTGCACGCCTATACATCTACAAATGAATTTAGAGATTTTGCAACTACAACAAATATCTTTGCTTTGTTTCCATTCCTGTCATTGGGATATAGCATTTGATCTGCACATATTAATTACAGATGGTCTGTAATTAATGGTGTCTCTGGGACTCTTTTCATCCTCCACAACTTTACTTCTCTTATATGTGAGTTTTAATTGTGCATGCTCATTGTTTACTAATGTTTTGTACTAACAGGTACCACCCCAACAGAATCCCTTTGCCTACCTCAATCTTGATATGAAAGGACCACCTGTAGGGCAAAATGTTAGCTTGGTATCCATGGTCCATTCATTCCTTGGCCACTCTGATAAGCCTGCCAATTAGTGCCAACTGTGGTGGTAGATTCTCTGATTTGGACACATGTTCATTGGAAAGAAGACTGAGATACTCGATTCATTTCACATAGCACACAATGAGTTCTTTGCTTTACGCTGTACAAGTGAGGATTGTCGAAAGCTTTCTTCACTGTTAGCCTCTGTACGCTTGCTGAGTGTAAATAAAAGGGAAATTGGTGTTATTGCAAAGACAAATTAGCACCAGAACTGAGCTGTATTTTTAAAAATGTGCTGCTAATTGTGTCCAATTTATGCTGCAAGTCTCGCTCAAATGCAAAAGCACAAAACCAATGGAAGGTGCCAAAGCAAGCTTGCACTTTTTTTTCTTAGCAAATTATCTATGTAGTTTCACACTACAGTAGGTGCCAAAGGGTTGCAATGAGAGCTTTATCTTGGGTAATCAAATTAGCACTGCATGTTAGTAAATGGAGTTTAATTTACAATGGTTTAGCTTTCTCGCAGACTACAGTACTTGGGCTGTCCAGAAGCAGCATTTCAAGATTTCCCTTTTTACTTTAAAAAAAAAATTGTGATGACTTTTTTCTTTAAATTTGAATATACATAGGTCTGCTGAAATGAAAGGAAGAAATTGATTTTGTAACTGCATGCCGTTTTGACAGAAGCCTGGGTTGAATTTTGTAGAGGTGCCTAAAACTTTTAAGCCAATCCTAAATTCAACAGTAGTTACTTTAAAAACTCTGATATATTTAACATTTTGCTCAGTGAGTTCTTTCCTGTTCTTTATCTTTTACTTTTCAATAATTATTCACCTCCAAAATTAATTAGTGCCTCCAAGCTCCATTCAAAGCAATGAGAGTTTTGCATGCATGTGTATGTAGATTGCATCCTTTGTAGTGACATGGCTTGAATAGTTGTCCTAATTTGAGTGACAATGGATTAATAAGGACAATTAAACCCTGAATGAGATAATTCTCCCTCAAGAATGCCTATAATAAAATAGTCATCTCTCTACCAGGCAGAAGTGAAATTTCACATTAAATATGTGGAAGCAACATATGTGATGAGTTGCTTATCTGTAATTATCCTCAACATTATATATCCAGATTTAGCTTTCTGGAATTACAGATCAGAACTGTATTCTTTATGACTTCCCCAATTTGCTGATTGATATCAGCAATGTGTTCCATAGTATTATCCCTAGGTAAAAAAAATCCTTTTTTTTCAGGACTGGCTTGGCATACAGTACATTTGTTTGCATACCAATATACAAATCTACTTCTAATTGGAACCACTAACTCCCATATGGTTGGATAGATATATATATAATTGCATTGCTACTAAAGTAAATAAGTATTTTTTGCTTATTTCTGCACATGCATAAAATATGCATGATGTAGAAAAGCAACAACTCATTTCTTAGATGAGTACAAATAATTTCTAAAACAAACTATTGCAGTTTAATCTTACAACAGCTCTTGAATTTACATGATGCTTGCTAACCAATGGTTGTTTTGTTTTAGAGAATTATATACCTTATCAAATTAGCATCCTTTTAATCAATCAAAAGGTTTTACCTAATCTAACTTTCTTTTAGACTTCTTTTACTATTGCTATCATTATTTTCTCTTATGTGAAAACAATTAGCCATATGGGTCATTTGCAATTTGCAGATAGTCCCTGAGTCCAATATTTCCATTGCTAAGTTAAGACAGTTGTTAAGTGATTTTTTCAGCATTTTATGAGCTTTCTTGCCACAGTTATGTAAATCGCTCCAGTTATTGAGTTAGTAACATCGCTGTGAAGTGAATCTGGCTTCCCCCATTGTCTTTGCTTGGCAGAAGGTCGCAAAAGCTGATCACATGACCCTGGGATAGCGCAACCGTTATAGATACATGCTAGTGACCAAGCATCTGGATTTTGATCACCTGACCATGGGAACGCTGCAATGTTCATAAGTGTGAAAAACCATCATAAGTCACTTTTTCCAGTGCTGTTGTAACTTTGAATGGTGAGTAAATGAATGGTTGTAACTCAAGAGCTACCTGTATACATTAATAATTACAAATTGGCAGAAAACCTTCGATCCAAAGCTCAGGGTCACACCAAGTACAGGTGTAACCCTATTCGAAAAGACTATTTTATTGGTACAGAAAGAAGTGTGTATCTTGGTTTTCTATTTTTGAGAAGACTTTTTCAAAGTTTAGGGCAGAGAGCAGAAGGCAGAAAAAGAAGCAATGGGTGGAAACTAATCAAGGAGAGAAGCAACTTAGAACTAAGGAGAAATTTCCTGACACTTAGAACAATTAATCAATGGAACAACTTGCCTCCAGAAGTTATGAACGCTCCAACACTGGAAGTTTTTAAGAAGATGATGGATAAACACTTGTCTGAAGTGGTGAAGGGTTTCCTGCCTGGGCAGGGGGTTGGACTAGAAGACCTCCAAGGTCCCTTCGAACTCTGTTATTCTATTCTAAGTGGTCAGGTCCAAACCAAGGATGACATAGAACAATTCAATAGATAGAATCTTACCAGACTAAACCTTTTTTACTCTTACCTTTTGGACCATATAATTCTCCCCCCAATAACATCTGGCTGTATCCAAAAGTTGATTGAGGTAGAATATCTAGTCCTAGAGAACTTCATCTTCCAGGAATTTTAGCCAACATGCTACAGGACAAAAAAAAATGCTGAGAAGTGTAGTAACCTGTGGAGGGCCACCCATATTCTGATCCTTCTGTAGCTCTGTACTGGGATAAGCAAAGCTCTGTTTCTCTAAAGCAGCAATGGATCCAGAATATTACAGTATGACCAAAGAGGTAGGAAAGAGAAGAGTTGAAGCAGAAGATACAGTACTGCCTTCCACATCTACTGCCATTCACATGGTGGGGTGGACTACAGTGTCCATCAGCTACTGTACAACTGTTTGAGCCATGCTAGTTGGGTATGATTGGAAGCTGTCATTGAACTCATATGAGAGTTGCCATGTTATAAAATCTAACTTAATGCTAGGAAGTCTAAATCAGTCAATGGGGATTAATGCAGCACAGGGAAGGACATGTAACTACCTGGAAACTATAGTTGTAGGCAGTATTTTCAGGAATTATTTATGTGGAAAGGAAAAGGCTGATTTGTATCTCACACAGCTGTTTCTCTTTAAGCCTCTTCTTTCCCCATACACATCTCCAGAGGTCTAGCTTTCTGTATAGCTCAAGCTTTCAGATAGCATTGCTCTCCCAGCTCATGTTTCAGAGGCATTCCTTTCTTTAAATCAGATCTCTGCAAAAAATCTTTTAAAACGGAAAGTAAAGAATTAAGTCCATGGCGCTATTTTTCACTACAGATTTGTACCTTTAATGCAAGCTACACAAAAATGCAGGGACTAATATAAGAAATAGCAGCTCTTTCTGCAGTTAAACATTTATTAATAGAACACAAACAAAATAAAAGCCAACTTACCTAACCAAATAGAATTGTGAAGAACTCCATCCTTGAATCCCCAGCTAAAACCTCCATCCCATAACAAGGCAAAAATAAAAGTTAAGGCAATCATCTTTTCTGTTAAATATTCTGTACTTTGTGTTCAAGCAGCCTGGAAAACCACTGCTCACAGCTGCTTAGTTGCTAGTGGAACATCTGGTTGGCAGAACTTAAATAGTGTTTTCATCTGTGAGGTCAGAATGCCTTCTCCAATTAAAGTAGTCATAGGATTGCTCACAATTAAAACTGATCCCTGGTGGGTTTTTTTGGTGTGTTGCTGACTCATTTTCTGATTCCCTTAAAGGACAGTCCAAAGTCTGTTGTTGTAAATGGGCAATTGTCCAATTGCAAAAAGCAAATGTCTAATTTTGACCTGCTTTAAAATATTCAGATATCTTTTAACACTTGCCTGTCTGGCAAGCGGCCCCATACAATTTTGCTTTTGGATAGGTGAACTGATTGCAAGAGAATTTCTTTAGGGTTTCTAGCTATTACAGCTCAGCAGCCATTAGTGAGAAATGTTTGGGGAAACTAAGATTCTGAAAATTCTAATTGCAAATAAAATGAGCAGCGGTATGCACTGAAAAAAAAAACCCAAATTCATAATCTTCTATACTACTTTTTGCTTGAACGAGGGCATGTAATATAGAAATCATGCAAATAGGATGAAACAATAATTTTGCCATGGGTAGAGCTTATAAATATTTTAAACTGGTTATATTGGACTAATTAATAAAATAAAAATAAAGATAAAAGCATTAAAAATGTTACCTCAAAATTAATAAACTTAATAAAAAAGTAAAAGACCTGGGAAACTCCTAAAAAAGGACCCTCATGATCAAGACTTCTTCCTTGCCCTTTTGTAAAAAAACAAACACCTACTTCAAATGTCAACACACAACACATTAAAGGATATTGGTGCAAATCAGGCAGGTATACATTTTTCCTTCCAATGTTAAAAGATCATTTTTAGCCAGGCTCTGAAATGTTCAGTATTTGGTGTTTTAATAGATGTAAAATATCATGGATATAGCCAAGAACTTTATACATTCCTAACATTCAGCCAGTTGATCCAAAGTCATCTTAACAAACCTTTTAGGTCAACCTCAAATGGGACAATAGTAGAAGATCAAGTCATAGGTCTCAACCTTCTACTTCTTTTTTTTAAAAAATAATCTTTATTGAATTTTTTACAGAAACAATAAAAGACATATAAAATCGAACACGAATAGACACAAACAGACTTAGAATAATTGTGTTTGAGAAAGTTGCAAATATCAATAGGAAGTTATATTCCATTTTATACTAGTTTTTTAAAATATACACTATATTTGATTTCTGTAGAATGTTTTTTGTTGAAGTCTACTTCTTAAATTGCACAACTAAAGCAACTGCAACTGCAACCTCCTTTCAAACATTTTCTGAATCTTTATGCAGTCTGAATCTAAAGCTTGCATTTTTTTCCCCTCCCTGAAGCATTTTGAGACCGAATCTGATTCTATTAAAGAATATATTAATAACTGATCCAGCTGTTAATGTACCATATGTTGACACTCAGCTTGGCAGTAATAATTGAGTATAACTAGGATCTGGATATAGTTATGATATACTGTATAATGGATATAGTTCAGTGCACTGCAGATTGGAGATTCTTGGACTCATGTGTTCCAGCTCAGTTCTTGGGAGCCAATTTAGTTCATTAAGAATGAACTGCAGATTTTCATATTTGTTTAGTGTACCTCCAGACTAATGAATTCTACCCCTCACTTTCTACTTTTAATTTCATATAATGGTTACATCTAATATTGCATCATATACTGGTACATTTCCTTGCTGGGAGAAATAATAGAAATGCGACTTTCAGGTGGGTAAGAAGTGGCCCACCTCAATCCCTCATGATGTTGGGTGTACAAACGGTGTGCTAGGTGTACAAAGAATTAGGTTAAGTTCCATTCATTTGGTAATGGTAATGCTTTTCTTCCAGCATCCATGTATAGCTTAATATTCCCTATAGGGCAGTGATGGCCAACTTTTTTGCCATTGTGTGCCAAAATTGGGGTGGGGGGGGTCACATACACGTGTGCCCACACCCATAATTCAATGTGCCCCACCCTCGTGTATGCACACACTCCCGTCACTTTTGGCATGTGGTGGCACAGTGGACCTCATAGGCCTGTTTTTCACTCTCCCCAGGCTCCAGAGCTATTTTAGTAGCCTAGGGAGGGCAAAAACAGCCTTTCCCACCCTCCTGGAAGCCACAAATTTGCTGACTTCCAATGGGCTCAGAAGGTCCAAAAATCTGCTGGCTGGTACATGCATGTACATTGCAGCTGAGCTAGGGCAACACTCGTGTGCCCCTCAATATGGCTCCACATGCCACCTGTGGCACATGTGCCATAGATTCGCCATCATGGCTATAGGGAATTATTTAAATACAAAAAGTTTGAAAAGTAGCATTGTCTTTGAGAGAAAGGATACATTTCATTTTCTTGCTCCTAGCTCATGTCTGATTCATAATATGACAGCTGTCTGCTTGTGTCCTCCCTTGTGGTTTCAGCAGCTGTTTTGTGGTAGGTGGAACTAAGGATGAACACTTTGGAATGGAAAAATATCTCAGAACTTTTAAATGGTCTCAAGGAAGAGTCAAGTTCTTTTTTATTTTATTTTATAAAGTCCAAGGGGCTTTAAAAGACCATTTTCAAATACCTCAGGAAGAGGGTGTCAAGTCAGTTCAGCCTTGGACTTTATTTAATAATAACAAAACAAGCAGGAAGTTAAATTAAAGGAAATAAAGTCCTGCCTCTTTCCTGCTTGTTGTGTAGAAAGCTAGGAAACAGTTAATACTGTAGAAGCAAATGGGTTCACTGTTCTCACAGATGTGGATGCTTTAACCTTCTGCAGAAAAATAAGAAAAGTCTCATGGCACAATGGAAATACTGTCATATAAAATAAAGTGGACAGTTTTAATTAAAAAAACTTACTTTCAAAGGTCCCAAGGTTTTTAAAGGAGTCTATGTGTATTCACATAGTTCAGTGGTTCAAATCCCTACTGCCATGTAATGGGGTGAGCTCCCGTTACTTGTCCTAGCTTCTGCCAACCTAGCAGTTTCGAAAGCACGTAAAAACACAAGTAGAAAAAATAGGGACCACCTTTGGTGGGAAGGTAACAGCACTCCATGTGCCTTTGGCATTGAGTCATGCCGGCCACATGACCATGGAGACATGTTCGGACAGCGCTGGCTCTTCAGCTTTGAAACGGAGATGAGCACCGGCCCCTAGTGTCGGAAATGACTAGCACATATGTGCTAGGGATACCTTTACCATTACCTTTATCAAGGACAAAGGTTTTTAAGGGTGACATTTCTGATGAATTTCTGGTTTTAAAATCACAAGTAAGAAGGAAATCTTTGCAAGAATAATTGACCTAGGACTCAAGACACCCCTTGGAATTATAAGTCCTGCTGTCCCTGCGGTTAGTTTTGTACCAGAAACTCTTTGCCTTTTTTTTGGTATATATAAACAAAATATATATTATTGGTTTTACATAATAAGAGGTATTAGGGGATTAGTAGAAACATAATATTTCTCAATACATCATATACTATTTCAGTATAATATAATTTTAAGAGTTGTTAGGAGTCGGGTGATTAAGTAGAATATTTCAAAAACTTATCATATACTATTTCAACATATGTATAATTTTAAAAGATGTTAAGAGTGGGGTGATTGGGTAGAATATTTTGAAAACTTACACTATTGCTCAGTAGAATAGAATAGAATAGAATAGAATAAGAGTTGGAAGGGACCTTGGAGGTCATCTAGTCCAACCCCCTGCCCAGGC
>JANHFP010005109.1:12812-27425 GCA_032468135.1 Calamaria suluensis
GGTGTCCAACCTTGGCAACTTTAAGACTTGTGAAGTTCAACTCCCAGAATTCCTCGACCAGCAAAGGAATTCTGGGAGTTGAAGTCCACAAGTCTTAGAGTTGCCAAGGTTGGACACCCCTGAAACTAGTTCTCCTGTTCAATCATATAACCCTGCCTTCAACAAAATATAAACCTAACAATATAATAATACACATAACAATCACTAGCATGTTTCAACAGTTATTTCATTTGTTGCAAATTCTGTTGTTATCCCATGCAATGTTTCTGAAATTTAATTACTGTATAATCTATTTTAAAAGTACCTTTCCCCATTATTAAAAAAAGCACTTAGTACATGAAATACTAATATGCTGCTTCTGTTCAGTTTAATAAATTGGGAGTATAACATAATCTTAAAATGTCAATCATATATGTCAATAAATAAATATCTATTAAATTGATGACAACATACTCTCTCATACTGGTGTTGAATTCACTCAAACTAGGTACAGATTTCGAATACACAGAACTAGAACTTCTGCTCTGATAATGCTGAAAACCCTCATCTTTTGGAAAAAGAAGCTGCTTTCCCAAAATCCTGTAAAAAATGATAATGAAATAAGGAAATTGAATATAGGCAGAACAGTTCAATTCAACTTGATATAAGACCAGAAACATAGAACCAGTAGTGTATGGCAGCTACTGTTATATAACTCAGCTCTGGTTCAAACTATAAGAGACTTGTAATTTAAGCCAGCACAAAAAAGTCAAGTTAAGCATATTGAGTAAAATACATGCAGAATAATATAATACAGGGATTCAGATAAAATATTTTTTATTTAGACTTGCCTTAAGTGAAGTGATCTATTTGTCCAGTCTTTGCATTCTGTCTTTAGATTCTCAGTTTGGGAACTCACTTTTCCTTCAAATAGCATTTCATCCACATCCCAAAACAACTGATGTACTCTCTGAGTGTTCGCTTTATCAAACTCCTGTGGATTTTAAAATTAAGATTGTCAAACACTATTTCCACATAGCTTTGCAGCTGAATAAAATTGTAGTACTGTAGATATTGGGCAGTGATGAGCCTGATTTTAGCCTGAATCTAGCAGCTTCAAGATGAAGATTTGTTATCCTGAATTCATTTAAGGAGTATGTTGCATTGCAACCCCTTTCATACCCACTCAAATCTATCTGGGCATCACCCAGTGCAGATAATGCACATAGGGAAAGGAAAAAAAAAACAAATACAGTGAATGGGGATAAAGAAACAGAGAAATAACAACAGGAAGGAAAGGAGCTTAAGAGAAAATACTTTTGGGACACAAGAAACCAAAGGTTAAATTAGAGAAAGAAACAGAACATTCATTGAATTCATTCAAACTTCTTTAACAGAAATGACCACAGGTGGAATCTTATGTATAGTGAAATACAGGTAGTCCTCATTTAGTGGTCGCTAAGCAAAACAATGACTGCAAACAAATGTGCTGTAAATGTGAGGACTAAAGTCATTTTTTCGTCACTGTCATAACTACAAACTCACTAAAAGAGGCAGCTATAGTATATGGACAAGGACTATTTATTACATGTTGTGTCAGCGTATGTGAGTCTGTTCCTTCTCCCCTTCTTTTACAGTGACTTTGTTTCTTGTGCACTGGAAATCCGGCTGCATTGTCTCTGCTCTCATTCAGGTGACCAAACAGAAGGATGAGCTGAGAATCAGCAGTCCTCTGAGCCAATGCCTCCTATAGAAATGCCTTGCGGTGACTTCTGTTTTTCTCAATTACACCAAGGTGGATCTGGCCTTTTTAAAGCTTTCTCTCATCGTATTAAATTTGGCCCCATTTTTCAAAGTTATCCTACTGACAGACAGGCAGACCCTGGAAATAAATTACCTAATTTATGGATGGATGGATGGATGGATGGAAGGAAGGAAGGAAGGAAGGAAGGAAGGATTAAGAAAAATTACCAACAAAGAGTGACCAAAGGAAATACATGCACAAGATGAGTGAGTTTAATTAGAAGAAGAAAAAGTTACATATTAAATGGGGGGGGGGGAAATGGTGATATGAATCAGCTGAAGGAAAACGAGAAATATGCTTAGACAAAGACAGAATGAATGAAATGACGTTTGAATGAGTAACTTCAGAAGAAATGCTGGACTTGTGAAGAACAGGAGTTATTTAACCAACATGTGCTGCAGAACAAAAGCTTTTCGTCATTAACAATTATGTTTAAAAAAGCAGAAATAGGGCAACAAGCAACAGCAGTATCTAAGAGGAATAATATCAGAATAATTTATATTTACTAGCAATGATGATTAAGAACAAGGTAACCTTAAAAGCAGAAATAGATTAGAAAAAATAACGAACAGCTGAGAAAAAAAATGGCTAAAATAACCCATAGCTTAGTCCAAACAAGCTTAGGACATGTACACTCTTCTCAAAGTTTGATTATCATCCTGACTTTAATACAAAGAGTCCTTGCTTATGACCCCTAATTGGGACAGACAACTTTATCACTAAGTAAAATGGCACTAAGCAAAACATCATGTAATGCTGCCTAGCAAAAACTAGTCCTAGTGGTCATTAAGTGAATTACATGGAGTCATTAAGTGAAACCACCTCACGGTTACTTGCAACCCTTCTGCCAGTTTTCCCCTTGACTTTGCTTGTTAGAAGCTGGCTGTTGCAAATGCTGACCACATGCTGCACAAAGCTGCAACCATAAAAATGTGTGACGTTGCCAAGTGCCCAAATTGTGGCCATGACTGTGGATACACTGGAACAGTCATAAGTATGAGGATGCGTCACAAGTTACTTTTTTCAGTGCCATTCTAACTTTTAACAATAGTTGCTAAGAAAGGACTACCTGTACATTCTTTTACATAATGTGCTTATTTTTATTTTTATTCTTCTTCCTAGGTAAGAAAATTAATAAGATGATTTTAAAAAAAACCCTTTAACACTAATAAATATAAAATATATTCTGTCATAGTTCTTAAATAGAGAACCATGATTTAATGCTAATTTGGGAGTTTTGTTGTTGTTCTTTTTTGTGCTTTCCAGTCATTCTTGACTTCTGGCAACACCTCCCTGAAATGTTCTTGGCAAGGTGGTTTGTCAGTGATTGCTTTCTAGGGTGACCATCCTGTTGGCTAAAGTGGGACTAGAACTCAGGGTCTCCTGGCTTCTAGCCTGGTCACTTTACCACTATACCAAATTGCCTCTCATAATGTTGGTTAACAACCTAGATCTTTTACCTGGAATAAACTGTGATTTCAAAGATACTGATTAGTTAGACTTTGCCAATTAAACTTGGAATGGACCAGAATTAATGTACCAAAACTGAAAGTAAAAAGAGACAAGACTGTGAATCTATCTAAAAAAAACTAATTTTATTCAAACACATATTAAGCTCCATTGTTACCAGATATCTCCACCATATATTTAAACATATTTTATGCCAATTTTACTAATGAAGGTTGACCTACATCATCGCCCCAGGAGTAAACAGAACTTCTTTCGGTAGATGGGCCAGTGGTACAGCTCTGTATCCCTGACCAAGAGTTATTTAAATCTGTGGGTGTTGTTTGCCCGCTTTGTGAAAGTGAGGAAACAGAAGCCCTGTTGATAGAAACAAAATTTAAATGCAATGCCATGGATTAATAAAACATGACCAGGAGATCCTAAGGCAATAAAAGATTAAGACATAATTTTTATCTACTAACTAGTATAGCAAATACAGATGGTATTGGCTTACATGACTACATGTAAGCAATGACTACTTCATTGTGTAATGGAATATACATTTGAATATTAATTTCCATGTGCAAACCTCAGAGACAGATTTGTTGTAAAGGAACAAATTTACACAAGTCTTATACTTAATTGCTCTCCATGGAACATCTCTCCTGGGCACCTATGGTGGAAGAGGAGCAGATGTCAGTTACACTGCTTCTACTCCCTGAGACATGCATTTTATAATTATGTAAACGATGCAATTGTTTTCCCGAATATGAATGCTTGGCAATTTTATAAGTTGTTATATTTTTATTTTTGTTTTTTATATTTTAAAACCATGTAGAGTTGCAGCCATGGGTCTATAAATAAAATAAAATTTTAAAAGTATTTTTTTGTTCTTGTAACATATTTTGGTATTGTGTACCATGGATTTAAATTCAACAGTCTGTATACCTAGGTAGTTATGTGTTGCAGTCTTGGGAATACAATTAGCAAAATTAATGGAACTTCTAAGCAGTAGGTAGGTAGGTAGGTAGGTATCTATCTATTCATGCTTTTATGAGTTTAATAGAACTTTTTTCTGGTAACTAGTTTGTAACTATATCTTCCAAAAGAGCCTTTCATAGATAAATAAAGTTTTTCAGATCTCTCTTGGATCTACCTTGATTCTTGCTGGACAGGTTTGTATTATCTTCTTGGCAATAACTGAAAGTATTTAGCCACCAGGATAGTTTTTCAACTTCTTAACTTGGTGTGCAGGAAGTTTGGCTAGGGGCTGCCATGTTTGTCAGCAACCGTAGCTGTAGAATTTTGTGGCATGTTAAAAGCCACTAGGTTCATTTAGGTGTAGGCACACATACATATTCAGGACAGAAAGGAAAACAAATAAAATTAAGGTCAAAAGTGCACAGGATATTAATGTGCAAGTCCTGTTAAAGCTGGGTTGAAATGTTCCCAGTTCGGACTGGTTCGGCCGATCCTGTAGCAATGGTTGTGAGTGGTCCTGAGAACTGGTAGCAAAAATCCCTGTCCCTGCCCCCTCTGTCCAATTGTCAGAGGCTTTCTTCTAAGTATTCGCTGGATTAGGTAGAAATAAATGCTTTAAAAATGGGGGAAAAGCCACCTATAATCACATAGCTCCGACGTGATCCTCAGAGGCTCTCTTTACATTTAAAATGCATTTTATTCTACCTAATCCAGCAAATATTTAGGTAGAAAAAATGTGTTTTCTACCACCATGAAGCCATGCCCACAGAACCGGTAGCAACAAATTTTACATTTCACCCCTGTAATAAAGTAACAGAAGCTGTTACCTGCAGGACTGTTACAGGAGGGAATCTAACATTTTAATTGTATCTTTGTTTCCGTTTATCTAGTGGTTTCTGAAGGTGGAGACACAAGATGAGCAGGATAGCGAAAGTGGCTTTGAGATCAAAGCCCAGCCATTTTTACAGCCTATCAAGATTACATACATGTAGGAAATGACATGCCCTACATGATGATGCTACATTAATTCTTTGTCATACAACAGCAGCACTCTAGAAATAAATATTAAATGTATTCCTTCAAATATTCATAGTAAAATGGTCTCTTGATTTCAGCAACAATTCCAAGCCTCCAAAATGCACTGTACATAGTACTATGGATGTTCTAGCATGAACATGCAAGTTTCCTTTTAAGATTATTTTCAGTGCTAAAATAGTTCAGTGTTTCAGGCAAACTTTTTTCATGCACCTAACCACCTGAATCGGGAATTATCTCATGCAAAGCATAGGCTTTAACCCAGAACTACCATCTCTACTGCATATCAAATCCAAGCAATATTTCAACACTGTATGCATTTTATGTCTCAGGAAGGAAATCCTTCTGGAGCTTGTGACTTTAGTTTCCAGATAAGCCACACTATAAGTTGCTTTAAAGATGTTACAAGTTGAAAATTGCCATGCTAGATAGAGAGTAGTGGAGAAGCAGAGAATGTTGAAGTGTTGTGCTCTTTGAAGTAAAATCTGTCTTTTCAAATCAACTTATTCTATGCATCTATTTGCCTTTTAACAATAAAATGAGATAAATATTTAAGAATTACTTATTGCAATTTCAGAAATTAATACATACAATGAATAGTTGTCAATTGCTTCTTGTACACTTTTTGTAAAAGGTGCTGGAAGGCAATATTCATTCTTTGCTTGGAAATGATGGTCCACAAGTCCTTTTGACAGTCCTTTTCTGAAAGAATTAGATGCAATTAATTCTAATTTAGGGCTTATTTTCATTCATAACTTCACAACGCACATTTCCTTTTACAGTTGAGAATGCTACTATTTCATGTAGATGTTAAACAGGAGCAGAGAAAGCGCTGACCCTTGAAGGACCCAGCATTGCAGGGATCGGGGGTCAGATCTCTTGCTACAGAGTTCATTCTTTGTCTTCCACCAGAAGCATCCTAGACATCACTTGATTTGTTTCATCTCTCCTAGTTCTTCCATATATATCACAGGGCTTGATGAGATACATGGGTCAAGAGAGATTGCTTATCTAATCATAACACTCCTATCCCAGGTGAAACTAAGGTATCACCAGGTCTATGCAGCAGATCTTCAGTTATAACCCCTGGTTCCTTCTGAAACCCATCAAGGTCCATCTGTCACAGAGGGCAGACCAATTAATAGGTCCCATTTCCCTGCAGAGGGCTATAACCTAGAGAAATCCATAGCTATCAGATTGTAATAGGATTGTGCAAGGGAACCAAGGATAGGCCACCCAATTCCATATCACTGCTTTGACAAGAAGACCAAATCAAGTGGGTGATTATTACTTCTAGCCTGGATGACTGGAGGCCCACCGAAGTCGTGGCTTCTATAAATTCCTGAGTTTCTGTACCTCAGGAAAGGCAGACTGAGTTTCTATACCTCCCAGGGAAGGCAGATTGAAGTCCTCAGAACCATTAGCTAGGATCTCTAACACCAACCCTGCAGTAAATGCTAGATGCTCAGGCAGGGTGGCTGGAACAATAGCAGCAGTCCCAAGTAGTCCCTAGGACTAGTGCCTATCCTAATGAAAAGGGGCTCATAATTGGTCACTTATGGATAACATTATAGCACGTAACAGATAACATTGCAGCATATCTCATTAAAATAGGGCTGTCCAAACTTAGCAACTTTAAGACTTGTGGACTTCAACTCCCAGAATTCCTCAGCCAGCAAAGCTTAAAGTTGCCAAGTTTGGACACCCCTGCAATAAAATAATAGTATGGATTGGTTTTTTAAAAAATAATGTAATTTTTAAAATGCATGTGAAATACTTTGAGCATTCACAAACAGTATAGATATGCAAAATTATCAAAAGCAAGTAAACTTACTGTTCATGTATTATACCATAATGCTTAGCCAGCTTATTTTTGAAGGAGATAAAAGTAAATAATTATTGTATTATTATCCACCTTACCACTTTCCTTCAAATTCAAGGAATGGGGTTAGAAAAAGATATAAAAAGTACTTTTCTTTTATAATTACAAGATACACCGAGTATAAAGAATGGGGTAGCATCCAGCATCTTAAAGCCAAGCTATGCACAACTTGTAGAATTAATTTCTTTCCACATACCTGGCAACTCTAATTACTCTGAGATTGGCCTTGATACAGAAGGACTATAATTCTATCATTCTCACAACATATCTAAATTTTTGTTCTGTAGCTCATCTATGTAAAGGCTATAACTAAATGCAAATTAATACATCTGATAACATTCTTAAAGGGCAGTTATATTTGGAGCTGAATAATACATGTTAAATAACTTCTCACAAAAATAAAAAAATCACATGTTACCATTTAGATAAACATCTGTGAAGTACAAGTTGTATATTTACCATGGCCCACAAAATTGTTACTAATTAACCTATTCTACCAGAGGACATGTTAAGGAAAAAAATATACTACTTCCTTATCAAATCACAGCTTTAGATTCTCCTCAGACATATATCCTCTTGTATTAAAGAAAGAGAATATACATTATCACAATGCAGTAAATGAAAAAGAATGAAACTTAACCACCCTCAAAGGTTTTTCCATTTTTTTTTCTAGATAGATTGACCTGCACTATGTGACACTGTTTACATCGTAAGGGGGGTTTGCTACCATTTGTTTTTGAAATATTTGAATAAAATTGTCAATGAGGCAATGAACCTGAGCCTTGTCCTTAAAAACTCTTAATGAAAAAAATAATGCAAAATGTCACCTAAAGCAAATTATTTTGTCTTTAGACTTTTGAGGATCATGTTGACAACCCTCTTGTTTGCAGTGTATTAACTTACACCTTCAGAATTGTGCCGTGATATTTAGCTCATTATATAAAATGCATTGTTCAACAGCAAGCAGCCCTCCCTACCAACATTAAATCTGAGCCACAATCTCAGAAAGTGCCACACGATGTATGCAGGGAAGCTTCCTTCCTTAACCCTCCCTTCCCAAAAGGATGGGGCATAGAGAAGATGAAACAAAATGCTGTGAATTTATGCCGATAGGAGGACGATCAAAGTGTAGATTACGCACAGATGAAATCACATATATAGATGCATCCATCCACACCCATCTTGAACCAACACACTGCATCCTCGCTCCTCCTGACTTACCCTATGACAATCAGTTCTGGCTCCCTCTGTTGCAGATGGGGGTTAGTAGCACCAGGCAGGCTGCAGGGACATCGTACCCCACTAGCAAAGCGCATGAAAAAAACAGCCCAAGAAGCCCCCCTGCTCCTCCCTTTGAAGAAACTCGGTTCTCTCTATCTCACTCCCACTTATTCCCAGAGAATCCTTCCGTTTCTGCATGTGGTCGTCTGTCTCCTTCCCAAAGAGAGACTAGTGAATATGCATGCATGCCACTGCCTTAAAGTGTGTGATGTGGGAGTGTAAATGAAAGAGGAGGAGAAAGAAGGAATGGCTGCAGTTTTAAGCTTTCCCCAGTGTCTTCTCCAGTTCTGTTTCTTTGTATATTCTCTCCCAGAATTCTCTTTTCAAGACAGGGTTGCCAGATTAAAAATACACCTTTGAAAGATTCCAAAGCAGCCAACATCAAAGGGAATAAGCAACAGAAAATAGATCTGCAATTTGAAATCTTACCTTTCTGCAATAAATGATTGATTTCTGTATTTCTGAAGCTAAGAATATTATCTGCTGTTTGGCTATAATGGTCAGATCATTTATTTTGAAAATGAGGAAGGCTGTCTCACATTTTCAGTTTTCATTAAAATTCATGCCCCCCTTTCTCTGCTCCTCCCACAAAATGTTTTTAAATAAGACAAAACACACACACACACACTTCTTCTATATATTTATGATTAATTTGTGATTAGGTTAACATGGGAGCCTTTATACCATATATCAAGGAAGGAAAGGAACTAAATAGCCTGGGGATTCTTTTATGTTCACTCATTCATGATCATTTTTATAAGAGATGACCTCACACTACAACCCTTTTTTCATCCCCATCCTACCTTGGAAGCAGCCTAAATCCATACTTAACTGTTTCATTTTTAAACTAAATTGCTTTGTCTTCTTTCAACATGGGTCTTAACATATAAATATTCTATGATATATCCTCCCCCCACCCCAGTCATTAGAACTCTTTATTCATCACTTGGGAACAAAAGACACTGGAGATTTGTGAGGAAGCCCTCTGCCTATGTAATGTCTGAACCAGGAGTCATAAAGTAGCATATGGGCACTATAGCATTCCTTATAGAGTGCCAAAATGTGCTTGTGCCCAACAGGGGGGTAATTTGATTTCTAATGGACACAATTCAAAAAAGAGCTATTAACTGAATTTTTGAAAGCGCACTAATTGTTCTTATATATTTGTGATGAAACAGCTGTTTCATTTACTTATTGTTATCTTTGTTAAAGTGCGTTTCCTAGGGCCTGATGTGAAAAGGATATCCCAGCTGGTGGGGGAGGGAGCAACTGCCAGCCAGTCAGATGTGTTCCCACTAAGGATCATGGAACTGGCAGAGACTTTCTTGTTGTTGTTTTTGTGGAGAAATGAGGAGTAGTTGGGTATGTTTGGTGCCCTATATTATTTCTAAAAATTATAAAGGTGAGATACAAATAAATGAATAAATACATAAATATAAATAAAATTGCTTATATGGCATACAGTTATTTCCCCTACTCTTTTTTACATATATTTGCCCTGGTTGTCCCATTATTTTTTGTTTCTATATATATTAATTCATACATATAGTTACAGTTGTATTTTATGTTTTATAGCTGTATTTTATTCCCAGTCATTTTTCAAAAGGCTGGTAGATCTGTCTGTAAAAAAAATTAAAAGAGAATAATAAACTGATGATTGATAGAAGCTGGATAAGAGCTGATTCGGTGCTAAATAAGGGTATTACTGATTTTCTGCTGACATGGGCTACTGCATGGCTATGCCTTCTACCTTTTTTTATGACTTGGAACAGACGTCATGCTACTCTAATGCTTCTCTGTATATTCCATGAGATGCTTTGAGGTTCTGCACTTAATTCACTTGAAAAATTGGCGAGCTGGGATGAAATTGGCAAGAGTTCTGCCAGTTTCCCTTCTAAGACTAGTACACCTATATCATACTCAGTTCCATTTGTTGGCATCCTTTTTGAAGAAATAGGTTACAAAATATATGCAAAATATCTCAAAGTCTGTTATGTGATCTGAATACATTCATAGCAGATTGCAAATGGGAAATATTAATTTGGTGTTGTTTTTTAACAACTGCACATATAACTTCATCATACCAGAGAAAGGCAGTTTCCAAATGACAGCTTTTCCTTGTTGTGTACGGACATTTTTCATGTCAGGGTCAATGAAGCTGGCATGGATAGTCTGAATTCTTGGCGGAAGAACCATGCGGTAAAAAGCTCTATTTTAGTATAACCAACTAGAAGGGGAAAATACTCTATATTGCTGTCTGCCAACACCATGTACATCCACAGGATAACTGATGCAGAGTATGGTCCCATAACACAGTATGCAACCATAATTAAGCGATAGCCTTTTATAAGCAATCAGGGGTTGCAACAGTCCAGCCCGGCAGCCAAGAAGGCTGCATAATATAGAAGACCTTTGTTCTGCTTCTTCTAGAAATGGTGGCTTCAACTGCCACAAAGCTTTATTAAACCTGATAGTGTTTGACATTTATTTGTCTTGCATTGCAGGCATTTCAATAGCTTATATTTATGTAGAAGAACAAGAGATTGAAACATGATGAAAAGAGAAATCTCATCTATATCCTAAGTCCCTCTATTCACTTTGATACTTCCTGAGTTGGGTCTAAATTGACCAAAGCTCAAAATTATGTATGTATTATTTTATTTATTTGTTCAATTTTTTAAAAAAAATATTCTTTATTAAATTATTAGATTAAAAACAAAAACAAAAAACCAAAACAATATAAACAAACAAAATATTCTAGATTAACATTTGTACAATTATACAGAATTCTAAACTATAAATACCTATTTGTATGTCTAAATTCAGTAGTTAGTTTGTTTCACTAACTATACAAAGTTAGTAGGGATAACTTTCTATACTTTGTATAACTTTGTTCAATTTTTATGGCCACCCATGTCAGTCAATGACTCTGGATGGCTTACAATTCAAAAAACTATATTGCAGTTAAAAATAATACATATTTTTTTTAAAAAAACAATAAAAACAGTAAGACCAATTAGAAAACAATAAGAATATCCAAATTAAATATGCATAGGAGCAGGATACTTGGCCAGTTATCAATATAGCCAGGAAATGGGGCCCTTAACACATACAGTGCCCCAGACTCAGGAACATATCCAGGTTTTTATGGCTTTCCAAAAGGCTAACAGAGTTGAGGCCATTCTTCAAGTCCTCACCAGGCAACATTTTTTGGAGAGATTTGCAGCACCTCTAAGTGAAACATGCTCGTCCTGCTGGACCTTGTTGGATGGGTAGACTCTTGAAAAAGGTTATTCTTCAGGGGCAGCCCCATGCAGAGCATGTTTCAGTAGTCTTAAACTGAAGGTTTCATGGTCGTTACTATAAGGTGATCCAGGGATGGATACACATCTTTCAAAGATGTGCAAAGCGCTCCTAGCCTGTTTGAGCAGGTGCAAGGAGCCCAGGAGGACCCTCAGATTATGCCCTGCATCTCTTTGGGGAAGTTCAACCCCATCCAGGACCAGAGCTGGAGAATCCTTGTCTCCAGTGACTTCAAATACTCACAGCCATTCTGTCTTGCTAAGATTGAATCAAACCCAGTCCCCAACAGCCTCCGGGGTGTGTGTGTGTGAGATAGGATGTCTACAACATCATTCAAGGGGTCTTATTGTTTCCTGTTTTTATTTTGAACCTCCAAAATTACAGGAAGTTAGTGTAAAAGAAAGTAATAAATAAAATAAGGTTTCATTGGATAACAACCCTTGGAAGCAATCTCTCTCCCAACCCTCATATTTTACAGCTCCAATGTGGTTTCTGGGTTTGAAGATGCTATGCCTGAAGAATGAATGTGTGTTCTTCTACATTTTGGAGGAACAGGGTCAATTAGTTTATGGACTTCAGCTTCCAAAATTCTCCAGCCAACCTCTGTCCACACATTAAGGTTGCCAAGTTTTAAAAACATCCACTTAGACTCCAACCTAGAAAGGTTAATAGGGACAAAATCAATCTCTATGTGCCATGTTCCACACATACAAACACACAGAGGAGAAAGCCACATTCACTTGAAAGAAAGCTTGAATCTCATTTTAAAGTAACCTCCTTTCTTCTTTACTGCATGTTTAGCTGTGCTAGGATGACCAGCCCTTTTTAAAGATTAGCATGACCCTGACCTTGGCTGGATTAAAGAAGCTAAAATATAGTCAGACCTGGTTTGTATTTACAGGGGAAACAACTAGGAAATCTTTGGTCTTTTGGCCAGGTGAAAAGTCAAAGAAAACATTCCACAGAAAGATAGAGGCTCCCTCCTATTGCTTCCATGTCATCAAAAGAAGTTGAATTTAACATAAGGAAGGATTTTCCCCCTCCTTTTCTGGGCAGAATATCCTTTCTCTTAGGTAAATATTATTTCTGGTGCTTTATGTTCCATTTCTCCTGAACTTATTTGAATTGATTTGAATTTCCCTTGAACCTGTCAAAACCTCCTATCAACTTATAGGATAATACTGATCATATTTATAGCTATTACGAACCAAATGTGCAAATTCCCTCTCTTTGCAAATTCCAAATAAACAGAATGTATTCCTTCATTACTGAAATGTCATTTGAATATGAACCCAGGAAATATATTACCTCTGCGGTATCCATGCACTATAAATGTCCTGTTCAAACCTGCCTGCCCAGTGGATACCTAAATGATTAATGCACACAAACCAGTCTTCCAATCTAGATTTGGTGCCAAACTTTTCAGGCAGCAATAATTGGCTTTTGGTCAGCTTTTGACACAGAATCAAAATCTGAACTGCAGCATAAGTTAAGGAATAAACAATAAACAATTTTGCTGTTCATTAAAATACATGAGAATGCAAGACTGAAGGTCAGGCGCTATAATCAAGGATATGTCATAAAGAAAATGTCAGCAACGAGTGGAGTTATTGGTTTTATTCAACTGATATATACATTCATTAGTAACTCACCCAAGTAACTCTACCTTTCATATAAATTTATCACTATATGCTGATGATACATTAACTCTGTCACTGACTCCCGCTGGCCTTAAAAGAGCCTTGAGCTCACTTGTGCATTATTTCATAGAAAGGAGCTAGTAATAAATTACTTCAAGACTAAGAATTGGGTTTGTCCAAATGCCCAAAATAAACAAGCTAAACTTTGGTGGCTAATTCATGAACAGGCTACGTTTTTTAGACATTTAGGGATAAATGTCTAATTTATTCCTGATTTGCTTCAGGAAACAGAAATGTGCACTTTCATTATGCATCCCATAATGCAGTGGTAGGCAAACTCATTAGTCAAATAGCCAAATATCAACAGCATGGTCAACTGATTGGCCTGTTTGAAAGCGGCAGCGCCAAAGTGGGGGCCCGGAGCAGGCAAGCCCGGCACGGTGAGCGGCCGCTGCTCCTGCTCTCCGCTCCCTCTCCTCCTGGAGGGTCCCGGGCCGGGCAGGTGGGTAAGCGGAGGCGCAGCTCCCTGGGAAAGTCCGGACGCACTCACACACACCTTCCTCTGCTGCAAGAGGCCGCCTGGGACCAAGCCTGCCCGGCGCTCTTCAGGGCCGCATGAATGTGCTCATGTTGCCCCAGTGCCTCCTCGCACCTCCCCCCTTGACTCCGAGCAGCCCCTCAAGCTCCCCCCATCCGCCGGGAGGGCAGCCGGACCTTTCCCCCCTCCCCTTCTCCCATGGGGCTTGGATGGATGAAGTGGCTGCCTCGCCCAGCTGGCCCACCAGACCTTCCCTGCCTGCCTTCAGACGCCCAGCGGCCTGAGGGGGTGAACTCACCTGAGCACTTCCCGAAGGAGCAAGAGAGAGGAGCCACACAGTGGCTGGTCTAGCTGGGCTGCTCCTTCCTGCCTCTTCTGGGGGTTCCTTGTTTCTCCCCTCCCCTCACCCACCCCACGTGCCTCTGCCCCTTCACTGGGCTCCAAGGCAGCAGGGATGGGGATAATGGGCATGGCAGCCGAGCCTTTATAGAGGAGCTCTTGTCCTGGCTCAGCCTCTCAAGCAGACGTTTGCGCTCAGGCAGAGGCAGTCTGGCACGGGGGAGGGGGGAGCACTTAGAAGAAGAGCCACTCTCAAGTGGGCAAAGAATAAAGTGACCAGATTCGCCCAGCAGGACAGCGTCGAGGGGGGGAGCTGCCGGCGAGGGGAAGAAAAAAGTCAGCTTTACAAAATTGCAGGGGGAGGCGGGGGGCGGGGGCGGGGGGG
>JANHFP010005111.1:0-10617 GCA_032468135.1 Calamaria suluensis
CTTCCATTACAAGCTACATTCTCTATATACATATATACATATACATACATACAACTCTATATACATAGTGTTGCCCAGCACAATATTCCTCAACATGGCATCCTCCAGACTACAACTCTCCAGCCAAGGGAGCCTCCAGGCACACTGGTCACCCCAAAGCTGAAGCCTTGCAACCCCAAAGCTGCAGTCTAGGCTGTCATTGGAGAAAAGAGGTCTGGATTATTCACCAATTTCTTTCTGTCTCTGAACAACAGGCCAGTCCTCCAAATTCTGGACAGTGACTTAGCACTGCCAGTTACAACAACAGAAGAGCAACTGGAAAAAGGTTCCACCAAGCAAAATGGATTCCTTTGCTGCTTACCAGTGGTCATTGGGACAATATCTGACCGCAAGAGAATATGCAATCGACCTGCAGGTTTATTTCCAATCTTGATGTCCATGTAAACCTGGGGATTGGTCCTGGATTTCTTCACTGGTGGTTCTCCCTAAGAAAAGAGAAAGAGAGATTCTTCCATGAATCCAGAAGATGGCTCTCTCTGAGCCCTCCTCCTTCTCCATCTGCTTGAAAGAAGGCATCTGAGAAGGGGATGAGTTTAGTTTAGTTTACTTTATTGTCACAATAAATGGTACAAGGAAATTAAATGCCATCTTCAGTCTACATTATAACTATAAAAATAAAAATACACACACACACACATTCTTCACATTCATTGAAAACCCAGTATTGCACTATACAGTATAATTCAATATAGTTACTGCCCTGGGATAGAATCTGTTTTTCAGCCTATTTGTCCTTGTCCTTGTCTGCCAGATGATTATAGTTAAAACAAAAGGGTGAGATCCAGGATGAGATGGATCTTTAAGGATGTTTTGAACTTTCTTAAGGCAGTGGGAGCTATAAAGCTCTTCCAAAGAGAGGAGAGGGCAGCCAATGATCCTCGGGGCAATGATGCTGACTCTTTGGAGCGCTGTCCTATTTGCCACTCTGCAATTGGCAAACCGTACACAGATACAGTAAGTTAAAATAGTCTCTATGGTGGAGATCATTTCTGGTTGGCTCCACGGACGGATGCTTCTCGGGACGGTCCTCGTCCTGGCGTCCAAATCTGCTTCGTCAGTGGGCTCTTTGGAGCCTAGGCTGCCTTGCAGGGGCAACCGATCGCAGGGGTGCCTTGTGGGACGTCCAGGGTGATGGCGATCACCCTGGAGATGCACAGATAAGCCACAGGAGCTACAAAGACAAGTGATGTTGGCCACTATTTGCAGCGGAGCAAAAGCGGAGAGTGAAAGTAATAATTAACGGTTTGTGGATTCGAGGTGAGACAATGTTTCCATTGGGCTGGAAGGTGGACAGGCTACTCTGGCAGTGAAATGGATTTCATTCCAGGACATTTTAAAAAAGTTGGAAGGGGAGAGGGCTGTTCCCCCCCCCCCCATGAGCTGGGTGGCGGTTTTGGCTACTTTTTCTCTGGAGCATCGGCTGATGCAAGGAGAAAGGAAATGATTTAAATCGTTTGAAGCTTTTGCCTTGAACCTGGCATCATGAACTACAAATTTGAAGATTTTGCCTTTAATTTGTTGATGTCTCGCAAAAAGGGGGGAGCAGCGCTGAAAACTGATCCCTGTAGGCTGAGCTCTTTTTTTCTTTGGATTGTGTCACTTCCTGTCTGAAAGGTCTCAACAAAGAACTGGACGGTGGCTTTCAGAGTTACCTAATATTTTGGAAACTAAGTGAAGTTAAGTTTTGTGCATGGAATTGATCCCTTGACAACCCTTCACCTGCAGAGATCCTGTTCCTGGATTCAAAGGGGAAACCCCAGGGTGTCCTTGGTGCTTCCCTGAAGTGAATCTTCTGAACTGTTGATTTTTTTTACAATACCTACAATACCTATTGTCATCTGCCTGTTCAGTTTACCACCAAGTTGTCTAAGACTCTGCTGTCTATTTGGAGTACTCATCTGAGGAAGGTTTAATTGGAACAATGCCTTCTAAAGGAGCTAAGAGACAACCCCATGTGTCTTCATCAGTACCTCCCTCCCTGACCAGCCTGTCAAAGACTTTTAACAGCTTTTCTACAACCAGAAAAGGCTGGGTCGGGGTCAAAGGACATGCAGGCACTGTTACAATCAATAGAAGAAATTAAACAGGGACAACAGTCTGTGCAACGAGGATTGGCAGACCTAAAAGAAGACATGAAAAAAGACTTTGTAGAAGTAAAAAATGAACTAAAAACGTACAATAAATAGCAGCAGATAACAGACAAAGGATAGGCAGGGTGGAGGAAAGATCAGATAAGGAAGTGATGTCTCAGTGCCTGGAGACGGTGAGGGTATGGATGGGCAAAAACGGGTTGAGACTCAATCCCTCCAAGATTGAGTGGCTGTGGTTCCCGGCACCCCGCTATAGCCGGATTTTTCCAACTCTGGCTATCGGGGACGAAAATCTGTCCCCGGTTGAGAGGGCTCGCAACTTGGGGGTCCTCCTGGATGTACGGCTGGCAATGGAAGACCACATTGCAGCTGTCACCAAGGGGGCCATGTATCAGGTCCATCGGATACCCCTTTCTGAGTCGGGATGCCCTGAGGACAGTCACTCAAGCACTGGTCACAGCCTGGACTACTGTAATGCACTCTATATGGGGCGGTATAAAAATCAAATCAAATAAATAAATAAATAATAAATAACATTAACAATAATAATACAAATAGTATATAGAATTCTGATCTTCCAACCTCAAACAATACTAATCTCATTTCATATTCCTTTTACATTTCTCCTTTAATTTGTTTAAGCATAAATAACATTTCTTTGCACCCTATGATTATTATACCTTAGTAAATGTTATCATTCAATATTTTAAAAACCACTCATTATTCCACCATAACCTCAATATTCCAAATGTATAGAATTACAAATAACACCAATTATTAACAATATTCAATCCATCACAGGAGTATATCTCAAAGTCCCCACCATTTCTAAAAGGACAACAGTTTTAAAATTCAACTGTTACCCATAGCCCATCAAGTTGTAGTTATATTGGCTTGTACAGGGAAAACCACCTTAACTTTTGACATCATAAGGCTATTGTTAGCTGTCATTGAAATGCACTAAATTGCACACTTCATTGTTTCACATTGTTCAGTCTTCACAGCACCTGAAAATGAAGCTGATAAAACGTTGTTTAATTCCAGATCATTATGTACTTCTTTTTCCAGACGTATGTTTAAAAATCCTCCGAGAAGATAAAAGTTGCCAGGGATCACTTCAGGTAGTAAAATGGTAAGAGTCAGAAAATAACGCCAGAATATAGTACTGAGCACCTGTCAGTGTACTTTAAATATACTGCATCAACGAATAGTTGTCCAAAGCCAGAGATATTATTTTTACTCTTAAATCTGGTTTAAAATTTGCATTTCAGCTCTTCATTTTATTAGTGATCAGCTGATTACTAATTGCACCTGTGAGTTTATACATTTCTTGTACCAACTGATTTTTGATGTTTTACTCATCTACATTTCTTCTTTGTTAGGATACAGGGATGTTTTGATGCGCTGGAAAAGAATTATGTAAGCTGTAACTAAACTCACACTTAAACTTGAAAGAATGTTTGATGCAATGTGATTTCATTTCAATGAGTTCGTTTGCTTGAATGACCATATACACAAAAGCAATTCCACACGAATGTCATGCTGAAAACTTTCAAATGCTTAATGTTGATATTTTGCCTTCGGCATGATTATAGAAATGTTAATAAATCTAATTAATTGGCATGTTTTTAAGATTGCCTGATGCACTGCATTACTTTGATTGAGGCATGAAAGGGCCTTATGTCTCTGTGTAAAAGGTATATTTTGCCTTTTTGTGCTAGGTAGGTGTTAAGTTGCATGCAAAGACCACAACTTGCTATAATTATAAAATATTATAAGAAAGAGACTGGACCAGAGTCATTCAGTAAAGTTTAAGCTGAGTATGCATTTGATCCCTGGTTTTCCCAGTCCTTATCTAATCAAGGGAAGATAAATTACTGAAAACTTTGTGTTTGATGCCAAATATCTTATCACAAATTTGTGTCACTGGCTAAATGTTTCAAGTGATTCTAACAGTGCAATGCCCAGTACCACAACTAAAGTTCCAGTGCCTTCATCCTCAGGTTTATTATTGCTTTTTAGAGACATAAAATATCATGAAGGAAATATTTGCATCCTTAGAAATTATTTTATTCATGAAACACAGTATCTAAATTTAATTAATTTTTTTAAAAAATAAAAAAGGTTGAGGGATGCAGTTTGGGCCCTTGGAAGACCAATTGAAATAAGCAAAATAGCGATTTAAGTTGCGAATTTTCTTCTGGTATAGAAAGACAATTTATATTGTATTTAGACAGAGGGAAACACAACTGAAAAAAAGAAAAAAAAATCAACCGCAGCTTCTGTGTTTGTAATGAAGCCAAATGGCCACAGAGTGTCAGTGATGTTCTTGCAATTCATCCGAGTCCTGAAATTCTTCAAATTCTTGACATCTATTGCAGAAGTAGGTCTGTCCCGTTGTGAAGAGGCAGGAAAACTATTTCTTCTCCTCTTCCTTAGCATGGGAGGAAGCATTAACACCTCTCCTCTTCGGGCAACCAGATAAAAATAAACAAAAAGTGACACACTAAATAGAAGGGATTTTTCTAGTGACTGTGGTTGGAAGGCAATGATGGGCACATTGTGAATAAAATGCAGATTTTGAATAGTCTCTTTCTTTCTGTTTTGCAGCTACACATGGCAGTTTTGGCAGTAAGTACTATGTACAATTTTTCTTCATTCTCAGTTTAGAAAGGGTAGCTTGAGGAATCCTATCATATCATGACCAACACAGAAGGGTTTGTCTTTCATATCCAAAACATTGTCATCTCAACTTTTTAAAATATATATATATGTTTTTGTGGAGGTACCTGGTAAACCAAATATGGGAGGGAACAATGTAGCTCCCTTTTGCCCTTCAGCTCATCTCAAGATGATATATATATATATATATATATATATATATTAGAGTGGTAATTAACCAAGATGGCATATAGAGCACTCTTGCCTCTATTTTTCTTCACTACCCTGATAGGTGAAGTGCAAAGAATCTACAAGCTGTAAAAATAAAGTCAAGGAGCAAATGGAAAAACTAGGGCTAAAAGTACACATAAAGAAGATCAAACTAAGGACAATTAAGTACTGCAACCAACCATAATAGTGATATGGTGGATAGTTTCTGCCTTTTAGGAGCAACTATCAGTAATAAAGGAGCAAGTAGTCACAAAATAAGTCCAGCACATCTTGAATTCCTTTGAATTTGCTTTGACCATTAATAGTTCCAATTCTTGTAGAAAGCTTGCAATAAATCTTTATATTCATTTTTTGAAGTTCCTTATTTCCATGCTTGATAGAGTCAACATGAATCAATCAATCAATCAAATCAAATAGATTATTACATTTATTATATTTCTGCTTGAATTTGATGATCTGGGATATTGTGTTAGATATTTTCATGAAAGTTATAAATTTGGGCAAGGTTGAAGGAGTGCATTGTTTTGACAAAGTTGTTTCACCAAGCATTCATACCTCCCACTAGGGGAAAAAGGCAAAAATGAAGTACTAATGCCAGGAAATATAACTTCTCTTCCAACTCTTCTATTTGTTATTGGAAAGATAAAGCCTTCTTCCACTACTAGTGGAACAATTGAACGAGACCTCAAAGAAGCACAAAATGGTTTGGTCAGGCAAATTGCATTGTAGCTAAATAGATCCTGTTATCTCTGTTCTGCAAAAACCCTTCATTTAAATTAAATGAGGCCACACACTTCTGTTATTAGACATTTTTAAAGCAAATTTCTTGTGGGTTGGAAGGTTTGATGAATTGACCACAGTTATCTATGTAGGTGGTGAACAATGCTCTGGATAAGAGCTTGGCTTATGGAAAATTTTACTTAAAATTCTCCAAATATAGGCACGCTCTTCTCATCATTTTATAATTTGCTCAGTTTACGTGACTACTTGCTGATGCAGGAAGAATGACACAAAGAAACATTCCTGCAATTATGATTATCAGTCTGTGATCAAACAAAGCTGTGGTTTGGCTTTATTTTGTTATGATAATTCACTGAAGAGCCATATTAATTTTGTCTACTTTCCTGAAACAGATCTATACCAATCCCAAAGACCCTGAGGTAAGAGGTACAAGCTGTAAACCACAAGCAGTGCAGACAGAATTTTTTTTCATTTCATATTTAAGTCAGATAGGATTCATCTGATTAGTTGCCTTGATAATGATGCAAATCAAATATATAAATTCCCTTTAGTATCATTATTACATCTGATTTTGTTTTTGCTTCATTCAATGTGGGCCACTTCACACTTTTTCCACCCTCCTCCAGGCAATTTTTTTGCCCAAACCTCTTATTATCTTTGTACATTAAATTTGCCTAGTACTCAAGATACGGAAAATTTCTAATGGAAGAAAACTCATCAAGGAGAGAATCAACCTAGAAATAAGGAGAAATTTCCTGACAGTGAGAACAATTAACCAGTGGAACAACTTGCCTCCAGAAGTTGTGGATGCTCCATCACTGGAAGTTTTTAAGAAGATGTTGGATATCAATTTGTCTGAAATAGTATAGGGCAGTGATGGCGAATCTATGGCACGTGCACCATTGCTCTTTTGGGTTCTAGCATGCACATGCATGCTGGCCAGCTAGTCTTCCCGCATGAGGGAGTGCTGGAAATTTGAAGCACAGCTGCCTGGTGCGCATGTGTTTGCTGGGGAGTTGGTCTTCCGGTTCCTGGCACATGCACTCCAGTTTTGGCATTTGGTGCTGAAAAGGTTCACCAAGGTTCACCAATATAGGGGCTCCTGAGTGAACAGGGGTTGGATTAGAAGACCTCCAAGTATTCATTCTGATAATTAATAAACGTCTTTAAGAGAAAGTTTGATATTAAACTTATGCTGTAGCAATGATATTAGATTGTTTTACTATTCAATGCCTTTACCTATCTCTAGGCCTGTTCTGGGCTCTGTTCCTGCTGGTTTGATTGAACCAGCAGCAACGGGATTTGTAACCTGCCCCTGCTCTGTTCTTATTATGCTGAATTTTTTCTTTCTTTCATGCTGCTATATTTTTTTTAATCAATAGAAGGAATTGTTAACTTTTCCAAATAGTAATAGGATCACTGACCATAGATAAATATGTATTTGAATATTAAATACTTCAGTTTTCTCTTTAAAAAAAGAGGAAATCATGCTGAAGTTCTGTTTCCTGTTGAATCCTTAGAACTTGACCGAATTCTATCAGTTCAAATTCAAATACACCAAGAATGGACCTCAGATGGACTTTGCTAGGTAACTTTTCTTGTTCTTTAATTTCTGGAAGCAGCAGACACTTTGTATAAAATATCTCCATGAGTGGAAATTGTCATCAATTTCCAAAAACGCCAATTCTGACTTCTTTAATTTTTAATATTCCCATTATGTAAGCGTAGTCTCTAATGTATGTTTATTAACAAATCCATTATTTTTTCAAACGTAGGGAAAGTGATTACTGTAGCAAATTGCACCTTATGGAGCAAACATTTTTAAACACAATAACTTCTTAGTCGTTGTGCATCTAAACTAGTTTGAAAGCATAATAATAGCTCAAGACCATGTTGTTGAACATTTCAGTGTAGACCAAAAAGGAACCTTTTTTCCACCTGGTGGCACAATTCATGTGGAAATATACTCTAGTTTTGAAGCACGTTTCAGTATAATGTGGTCATTTTGGAAGTTGCAGGAGGACAAAAATAATAATAATTTGCCCCTTCAGCTGCTTTTTTGGACAACTCATCCTTCATTTTATGCACCAGTCTCGTAGTCTCTGCTCACAGTGTGAACTGGACCTGCTTGTGAAAAACAGAGAAATATGTTGTACCTACCATCCAGCCTTTTTTCCCCCCATTTAAGCTGGGTCCATTCTGTCTAATGGGAATTAATGCTCCATTTCTTATTTTTTTTAGAGGGGACCCACAGAGACATAAGTTTGGTAGTCTGAGAAAAGAGTATTCATCATCTTTTTGTGTGTTTGGAGATGTGCCCTGGTGCATCATAGTGACAATTCACTGTCAATGACCCAGTCTGTAATTATAGACAATTGCCAACCACCAATATGCCCTATTTATCTTATTGAAATTATTAAAAGGGCTCTACAGCTTTGTCCTGTCCTTCCAGTAAAATGAGTCAGTGGGTGCTCTATATTTGTCCTAATGCCGTGTTTAGTTTTTACGCTTTTGGCTTACGCTGCAACTGAGAAGTGGTACCCCAAATCCTAACAAATGCCTTATTTGTGGAATATACACATCTGGCTTACTCTGACTTAACTAATGTATCATCCTATTTGTGGCAAATCCATCTGGATACTCTAGCTGTCTCTAACAAGCCTTTTTCAGTAGGGAGTCCATCTGGCACTAAACCAATGTAGCGTTGGTTTAGGTATTGAACATGGGCTCAGAGAGACTTTATTTAGTGACCAAAATACTTTCGGAAGGCACATTTTGCTTAGTTTTAGTCCATGTGCCTTCATGTCCCATTGTTAGGATCGTTTGGGACAGTAATCGTTTTGTGTCCTGTGAAGTCATCTGTTTTGTTCTGCTAATGTCCCTAAATTATTCCTTTTGTGAGCATCTTATTTTGGGGAATACTGTAGAGTTGCGAGTCAGGCATCATCATCGCATGATCTTATTTAATTTCACAATTAATTACCATCACAGTTCTTCAATTGCACTCATAGGGAAATGAATGGAATGGGAAGCCAATCATACACTATTCAAATTATTTCTCCCATTAATGCTTGCTACTACATTACCGTACTTGCAAATAGGCTTTGTGGAAGTGAGCAGCCTATAAATAACTGATTGAGTATAAATCTGTATTTGAATATAGGTAGTCCTCAACTTACAGCAGTTTGTTTAATGACTGTTCATTCAAAGTAACAACAGCAACTGAAAAATGTGACTTATGACCACTTTTCACCCTTACAATTATTGCAGCATCCCCGGCAGTAGTGGGTTTCAAATCCCGTCGATTCGCCCGGGAGGGTAGGTGGAGCCTCCCACCGCTGCTACCAGTTCGCCCAATCTGTGGCAAACTGGTAGCAACCCACCACTGATTCCCATGGTCACATGATCAAACTTCAGACAATTGTCAATTGACTCATATTTATGACGGTTGCAGTGTTGCTGGGTCACATAAAAAAGCATGGAGCAAAAATCACTTAACAGATGTCTCACTTAACAACAGAAAATTTGGGCTCAATTGTAGTCATAAGTCAAGGACTATCTATATTAAATAAGTACATTTCTCTTTAAAAGAAAGCGAAAGGAGACAAACCTCAGTTTATTATTCAATCTTTAGCATATAAATTAATAAATAAACATTTTAGGAACAAAATTGCTATCTTAAGCAATTAAAGTTTAAGGCTTTAAACAATTCTTATTTCTCCCAATATGCAAAAAGAGCCCAAAGTTTTAGCCTCTTGGATTTACAGAATCTATGCTGGCAAGCTGCTTATGCATTCTTGGGTTTAAGCCACATCAGTCAAGTTCATTTTTAACATCTGTGTTGTTTTCCTGATAGTTCTGAAGTCAGCTTTCACAATGGAACAAATAACAAAGAAATTAAAAAAGCCAGTATTCTACTGATCCGCAAACTATATATGTTGATGCAGCATCTTGGACCCCTACCTAATGATATTACTTTGACCATGAAACTGTTCTATTACAAAGATGGTAAGTGGCAAGGTTTCCTATCCATTCTGGCTTCCACATTGGACAAAAACCCAAACAAGAGATGTTAGAAGTTGCCGTTGAAATGGCATCGGGGTTGCCAATGCAAGACTGAGGGCTTGCAACCCAGCTAGAACTAAATGTGGAATCATTAATAAAGCAGAGACCAGATCCTTGTTCTCTCTCCCTCCCTCCCTCTTTTTTTCTCT
Organism: Calamaria suluensis; assembly: GCA_032468135.1. NCBI lineage: Eukaryota > Metazoa > Chordata > Lepidosauria > Squamata > Calamariidae > Calamaria > Calamaria suluensis. The sequence goes on from JANHFP010005111.1 coordinate 9,998, forward strand.
CTCTCATATTGAAAATCCTAGCTCAGGGCTTATGAACCTTGAAATGGGAAACAGGGCCCTCACCGCTGGTTCTGCTAAAAGCCAACTCTATCATTTCCTCTCCCAGTTGTTTGCACTGAAGTTGCTCTCTCTAGGAACAAGAATTTACATTTTTCTCCTTCCCCTTCCTCCTCTGTTCCTTCACTGTTATATTTTCTAGACAAGATAATCTCTGTCCATAATGTTGTTATTTTTTATTAATCTAATGGATGGATAGATATAGGTAGGTAGGTAGACAGCCAGATACAGTAGATAGACAGATGGACGGACAGATGGACGGATGGACGGATGGATGGATGGATGGATGGAGAGATAGATAGGGAGAGATGGATAAATGGATGGATGGATGGATGGATGGACGGATGGATGGATGGATGGATGGATGGATGGACGCCTGCATGGATGGATGGACGCCTGCATGGATGGACAGACAGACAGATAGACATGAAAGCTTTAAGCTTTAAGGTCATGGTTATGATCTTTAAGGCGACCCATAGCATTGGGCCGGGTTATCTGCAAGACCGCATCCTGCCAGTTACCTCCTCACGACCGGTACGTTCACACAGAGAGGGCCTGTTGGG
>JANHFP010005114.1:5374-24394 GCA_032468135.1 Calamaria suluensis
TTGCATTTTTACGTGCTTTCGAAACTGCTAGGTTGACAAAAGCTGGGACAAGTAACGGGAGCTCATCCCGTTATGTGGCATGATTCAAACCGCTGAACTGCTGACCTTCCAATCAACAAGCTCAGGTGTCTTAGCCTGCTGAGCCACCGCATCCCAATAAAGCAAACTACATTTGTTCAAATTGTTTGGAATAGAACAGTTAATTGTATTTTAACTTTGCAAATTAAATAAAAAAATAGAAATACAATTGTTAGAAAATTGTTGTTTTTGTTTGTTCTTTTTCCCAGCTGTTTTATGTACAACAAAAGGGATAAGTACCAGGAAATATTGGGTGGAAATAATTATAGTTGATTGTGTAACTTGCATGCAAAGTAATCACATTTACTGTATGTAAAGATAATAATATAGGCTGGAAATTTTGTCTAATCATGGCTTTCTGATTATGTAAAATAGATATGCTCACATGAAGGAATGCCATATTTGTGAAATGACCCATTTATTGTTTTGAAGAAAACTTACTTCCACAGTAAAATTTATTACTATTATATTTGTTCCAGAATCAGTCTTCTGAATTGTGTAAAACAATCTCAAGGTTTCTGGGTTTAGACTTGAAGAGGAACTGTGGCCTTATGACATGAAGTGGTTGCCCTGGTAACATACCATATAGCAGTTGTGTTTCGATCTGACTCTAGAATTAGATCACTGTTTAAGGAATGATTAAGCTATAGGTTACACTTAGTTTTCAGTTTGGATGAAGACATTTTTAAAAGAAAGAATGCAGAAATGAGGCGTAGCCATCGATTCCATGTTACAGTCAGGATGTTTAAACCACTTGGAAAGTGGGTCTCTGTGGACAATTCCGCTCAGTCTTGGCAAGAGGGAAATATTTCTCGGTAAGTTGGAAAGCCTGTATTGAACCAAAGAAATATTACTCAAATAATTGAACAAACTATCAGATGGTCAATTAATTCACATCAGTACTGATAACGGTCAGAATTTCCTTAATACTGTTTTTTAAACTACAGGAGAGAAACATGCATATATTTTAAATAAACAATTAAAAATGAAATATTTTTGTTTGTTACATGGCCAGTGTCGCAATTTAGTTTCACAGGGAATATGAAAATTGTTTCTGAATTTTACTCTCAAAACTTTTAAATTAAATTAGTTATATTTTTTAATGCTGCCCCACTCATAATGGATACAGAATTGAATGAAGCAGTATAGAGAAGCATCCTAAGGGCCCCCTTTTTCCAAATTGGTCCAGAGCCTGGGAGGAAAAAAAATAAGGCCAGGGTGGTAGCCATATAAATCTCAGAGGGAATGCTGTTCCAGAGGGCGAAAACAGTAGCAAAGAAGGCCTACTTCCTGTCTTACCTGACCAGGTGACATTGTGTAATTGATGGGATCCAGAGCTTGCCAACAGTGTCCAAACAAATGGACAGTCAATATGAGAGACAGAAAGTATTTAAAATAGCTAGGCCCTGTGCTGTTGACAGCTTTAATATACAGTACCTCACTTAGCAACTTCATATACGTTAAACAACAGGAGTGAAAGTGTCAAGCCTTGTAGCACCCTGCATAATACAGGGACCTGGCCAATGTCTTCCTCATTGTCAATATTGACTAGAATTTACCTTGGAGAAAATAACATCACAGAAAATCACAGAAACATCATGTTCCCCAAATCCAATCAGACGTATCATAGAAGGATACCATGGTTGTTTTGATATATCAAAGGCTGCTAAGAGATCAAGAAGAACTAGAATGGTTGCATTCCATCCTGACTGCCAGAGTTCTTTGAAAAGTGACCAAGACTTCTCTGTACTATGTCATGTCTGAAACCTGACTGAAAGGAAAGGATAATTTGTTTTCTCCAGGACTCTTTGAAAATGTAGCCCAACCACTTTCTCAACAATTTTCTCTGAAATGGGAAAGTAGACACTGCTCAGAAACTGTGGGCATTAGAATCTACATTGCATTCGTCTATGTTCTTTTTATACGGTGTACTTTGTTTTAATGTGAGATTCTGTGTTACTAATGAATATTTATGTCTCTTTCTATAAATATATAAGAATGATTTGCACAGATTAGCCAAATAATTAATAATGTGTTAAACAGGAAAACTGTATATGATATAATAACTGTAAAATAAATTATTTTAAATGTAGTTAGGTTTTAATATGTTCATTTTAACCCACTGTGCTCCTGAATTGAAAGAGATGATTGTGTAACAAATTACAAATTTAGACCATTTTCTAATGTGCAGTAGAATTGGTTTGTAATAGTGGGCCAAAGAATGGTAATCTGTTATAGGTTTAGTAAACAAACACTGATAGTATTATTAAACAGTTTATTCAAGCTGGCTATATTTTAGAATATGCATACAATAAGTTATCATGTTTATCCTTACAAGATGATAAGTGGAAAGTCTTACACTGCCAATTCTTACAATAGCTGTTAGTCTGAACCTCTATACATTGTGCAACTTACTCCCTAATTTTATTTAGATATGATTTTTCTCTCTGTGGTACTCTAGACAGTTGCTTACAAAGTAATATACAGGAATGGGGAAAATCTATATTTGTACAAGTAAAAAAATACTAAGACAAAACTTAGTTAGCTAAAAATGGGTAGATGAGGTATAAATATATTTATTAGACATAGAGCAATTGCCCCCAACCTATTTTTTTTTTTAAAAAACCAGGGACTGTTTTCCAGGAAAACAGTTTCCCGTGGACTGATAGCAGTAACGGGAAGGGGATGGTGGAATGGTTTTGTGTGCTACCTAGATCCCACACATGCACAGATGAAGCTCTTCTTGCTTGCGCAGCTCAGTTCCTCAGAGGTTACAGGCTGGTATCAGTCTGTGACCCAGAGGTGAAGACCTGGCATAAAAAATTGATGGAAAATTCAGTGAAAAGAGACCTATCCGGTAGAAAGACTTGTAGTAAAATATTCTGAATTGGACCAGGACTGGTTGACAATCTGAAGTTGTGTATTCTATACTGATTGCATCACTAGATACAGATTTGATAGTTATCTACAAAAATAATGGGTGGCCTTTTATTAGTCATATATTCTGGAATTTGTTACAAAATTTAAATTTAAACTAAGGTACCTGCTAACAGGAAAAATATGTAGTGCAGTTATTTTGATACATGTTGGGTTTTGGGTAAACACTAATGATAACTAGTTGATATTTTATAAAGTATAAAGAACAATTTGAATTAATTTTGAAATGTTAGTATAGAAGTCTCATATCCCTTTCATTAAAAATATGTTTATTGTATTAATTCTGTTGTCATGATTCCAGACGCTATTTAGCATAATCAAATGTCCTAGCCATTTTTACTTTCATTTTGAATGGACATAAAGTACAGGTGGTCCTCAATGGCAGTTCATTCAGCAACCATTTAACAGTGGTGCTGAACAAGCGTACCACTAGTCAAATCTAGCGTACCACTAGTCAAATCTAGTCACAGCTAGTTCTCACTTCTGACCGCCTTTGCTGGCTTCCTATAAGCAGAGTCAATGGGGAGGCTGGCAGGAGGTCACAAATGGAAACCACATGATAACAGCAGCAATGGAAGTGTTGGAATTTCTTTGATAAGTGTCATGGTCATGTGACATTTTGTTTTACGATTGCATTTCTTAATGGTGGAAATCCTGTTCCCAATTATAGGACTATCTGTAGTTGAAACTAGATTTCACATGCTCATTTTCAGTCAGTCAGTCAGTCAGTTGTAACTACTGCCTGTAACATAAGACTCTACAGCAGACTTGGGCCTTTTACAGCCCACAGGCCACATCCAGCCCTTTGGCTATCTGTATCCAGCTAATGCAAGGTCAGTCAGAAATTAGAAATCAAATGTATGTAAGCACACCACAGGGGGCATGAGAAGAAGGTGAGTTGGATCCAGCTCTGTACAGTTGCCGTGAGTTCCTTCAGTCACCTGGTGGCCACTGGAGGGTGAGAAAAGAAAGCATTTTACGTGCCTGCGTAGTAGCATTGCCCTCACGTGAAACAGCCTAAGGAGTGCAGTTGATGGAGTTTGAGGGCATCAAATAAGGTTACATTGGTTCGGCCCTCCACAACATCCTAGTTTCTCACGTGACTCCTTGGAAAAATTAATTGCCTATCCCTGCTCTACACAGATAACGATCATAAAACAGAACTAAAGAATAGTGATTAAAATGTTAAAAAGTCAGAACCCTCAAACTAAACAAAAATAGATCTTTCCAGAAAACAGCCAGCTATTAACCCTGTTAACTAACAGTGACACCCTGTTAATCTCTGAAGTCTCTGCAAACTAAAACAGGCTGAAATGACTTCCCAAGACAGCAAGTAGGACCAGACTCTCTTTCAGTTCCTGCTTGATGCTTGTAAATCCATCCACCACTCTCGGAATTCCCTTCTTATTGCAGCCTCAAGAGCTTCATCTCAATCTGTCTGTAGAGGGTTAGGTGAGTTTTATACTGGAACTCTGTGCCTTCCAAAGCAAATGAAATAATAAAAAGAACACTGGACTTCGATATTTACATTCAACATCCTTCTTTATCAAACTCATCTAGTGAACTTTACATGAAGACACTGTTTTGCAATTATAGTATCTGTTGTGTGCCATCCCCCACCACTGATGCACAACCTCCAGTTTGAGAAACATGATCTTAATCTGTAACGTTCCTACAGAATTAGCGTGTGTGTATATGTACCATAGAAATTGGTGTTTTCTTACCCATCAGTTGTCTATGCTTTTTGTTAATTTTTAATCTTGAAAATAAAATGAAAATAAGCACATCTGTATTTTGCACAAGCATAGAAAATTTTGAAAGCAAAAAAATGGCCTGGGAAAAGAGGCCATTTAGATTCACCAGTCCTCCTCTCTAGTTTTGTGTATGCGTTCATCTTGCAGTAATAAATGAAGTCTGTTTGCTGAGAAACTGCCAAGATTGATTTTATATATTAAATTTAGTGCTCTTTTCTATTCTCTTTTTCGTTAATATGGAAAACAAGGAACTGTCAACCTCATATTATTTTTCTCTGGGTAACATTTAGGCTCATTTTCCTTATTTTAAATTGCTTGACATTTTATTCCCTACTCTGAAAAATTCCCATCATATCACAGCCTAAATGCCTTTGTTTTCCCCAGTGCAACTAACAACACTCGGATTTTAAGTCTGTTGGCACAACTGGAGAAGCTCAATGCAGAATGTTCGGTAGAAGTGGACACTGCCAGATATGTTACATCAAAAATTCTTCACCTGGCTCAAAGTCAAGGTAAATATTAAAGATACTCATTAATTGAGCCATATGCATGCTGTGTTTAATTTTCATATGCATTCTATATAATGTTTAAACAATTATATTTTTGTAAAGTTGATATAGATAGGTGAGAGTCAGGGGTGAAATTTACTTTCCTTTGCTACCAGTTCGCAAATGTGAGTGCACCTTCTCCATGCATGTAGCGGCAGATGTTTCTCTATCAGGGCACAAAGAGAAAATATCTGCTGTGTTCTGACCTAGGCTTCCTGATATAGTAAAAGGCACACAATTCGTCCCAAACCCTTTTTTTATTTGATTGGCTGTGAATTACTTTCATTCACAGCATGTGCTGAATCACCAACAGTTTATAAATAGTCCAACAGAAGTCTGCCACAGTTTTTCATATAAGGCTGGTAAACACCACCTTTATCTTCTTTGACACACTGCCAAAGACCTAATTAGCAATTATCTTGGCAAGGTCGCACACAAACAGAGTCAAAAACGGAGCTTCAAAGTACAAACCCACACCATCAACAATGTTGCTTCCTGCAAAGGCCCACATGCCTTTGCTCTTCCTTTTTGTCTTATGGGAGGGGCCAATCATCTTCAAGCCTTACTCCCAAGTCGTCCCTTTTGTTTTAACTGTTCTTGCCATCTAGCAGCTCTGTGCATATTTGCGCTAGGAACAGGCTCCTCCTGCTCCTCTGCCTCCCTGATGTCCGACTGGAGGCTCCAAAGTCTGCACATAACTCCCCGATGATCCTAGCCCCATCTCTGCCTCTGATGCAGAGCCCTCATCCGAGCCTTCCCCGGACTGGCCATGTTCCTCCCCAGCTTCCTCACTGTATGACTGTGATGCCAGCTCCACCAGCTGCTGGCGGACCACAACATGCTGCACACTCCATGTAGGTTTCAGGGTGGACATCTGGCCAGAAAATGCTCATCTTCATTCAGTCACTCTGACTCTACCTTGGTAAAGGGATTAAAGGGTCATTGAAAAAACAACAACCCGTGGTTTTAAAGCAACATCAAGAATGGATCGTAGGTGTTCAATTTTCAGTTTCCAGTGTTTTTCAGTTCTATTCCTGTCCATATATTGCACCAGTATTTTATTCTGAGCAAAAGTGACAGATGATCTTTGTCCTGATCGGCCTGAGTTAGTTCCTGAAATTTATTCTTTGTGATTTCAAATCCCTGGCTTTTAATAATAAATATTATTAAAATCATTAATAATTGTAATTATTAATGATTTTAATAATGATTTATGATAATATAATGATGAATGATAATAACTAATAAAAGGTCCACTGTTTATCCTTGATTTCATCACCCTAAAAAGATCTATTAGGAGAGAAAAAAATCAGGTTTTCATTACACAGAGTTTTATGCATTGTAAGATTGTGTGTCTTATCAAAAAGTTGAATAGAAATCCTTTAAAAATACATTTTCAAAGTGAATAAATAACTGTTTTGATGATACATTTGGAACAGATTCTGTATTGTATCCATGCATTAAGAAGAAACCTTAATAATGTATTTTTCTTTCGGTTACATTAATCACATGTTTTAAGTGAAACTTTTGCTGTCACTTGGGATCAATTACTAGCTGCAAAAGTTAATGCTTAATTGTTACTATCACTTTTTATATATTTAAACTTAAAAAAAAAGAAAACCCATTCCCTTGGACATTAGTATCCTGGTACTTAGCAATCACCACAATCTCTTCTGTTGCTTTAGGATGAAAAATAAGGGAGCAAGTCCCCTCTTCTCTCTATGGTGAAATACTAAAAACAGTTTAGGTTTTGTTCTCTTTGAACACAAGCCACTTCACGTGAATCAAGTAGGGATGTTTACAAATAGCTTGGAACAAATTATTTTTGTTTCTTCCTTTTGTGTATATTATTACCATGTTTCCCCAAAAATAAGACCCTGTCTTATAATTTTTTGAACCCTGAAATAATCACTTGGCCTTATTGCCATGCACTCAAAAGCCAGATTGGGCTTATTATCAGGGGATGTCTTATTTTGGGGAAAACGGTAATTTTGAGCAAACTGAATATTTTTCTTACGGGATATAAGTAAGAATCCATAACAAACTTATGATCTGAAAATGTTCTTGATACTGCCTTTTCCTGCTTATTCATTCTCTATTTTATGGTGTCAAACTTGTATCGTTACGGTGGTGTCACATGACGTATCATGACTTCTCACCCTTTGATAAACTAGGTGTGGGCGTGGCTAGCATGTGACACATCCAGCCTGCGGGCTGCCAGTTTGACAGCCCTGCTCTATTTTATTGCTGATTCTTCCTTTTTCCCTTTTTATTTCCCCCCCTTCTTTTCAATGATCAGCAGTATGGTCTTTAAGCATTCACATTGATGTTGGGCTGTTTTTCTCTTTGAATGGCTTTTCTTATGATAGGTAGAATTCCCTGGTTAGAAAAAGATTGGCACTTAGAGAATGGCTTGCTATAAATAATGGCTAATATAATATTTTATTTTTAAGAAGCTCAGACTTCTAGATGATCCACAATTTCTAAAATTAATTTGTTTATTTTGCTTTTATGTTTTCTACACCTTTTAAAAGTCATATATATTTAACATTTAAATATCAGTTTATTCAGTTAATAGAAGAATATACAACTTTGATTTCAGAAAAAATCAGGAAAGAAATGACTGCCAAAGGTTCAACGGGGATAGAAATTATTCTGTCAACTTTGGAGGTAACAGCATAAACATCATGTTTTCTTGCTCATTTGCTTTGTAATTTGTTTTATTTTTTTCTAGGGCCGTGATGGCGAACCTATGGCACACGTGCCACAGGTGGCACATGGAGCCATATTGGTGGGCATGTGAGCATAGGGATAAAGTAATTGATGGAGTGCATAGAATTATGAGTGTGGGCATGCAGGTGACACCTCCCTGCCATGTTTCCCCCCCTTTTGGCACTCAATGGCAAAAAGGTTAGCCATCACTGTTCTAGGGCAACTATAGCATGAAAGACTGGAGTTTTGCTATAGTGCTATAAACATGAATTGTGTATTTGATGCAGTTAAGACAATTTGTAGCTTTTGCTGTTTGGACAGTGCTATTTGTTTAACATGGGAAAGCCAAGGGCATGGTACAGCCAGAATTAATAGAGGTGTGCCACACTTTAGTTTCAAGTGGGAAAAAAATACTTTGGGACATGATGGAAACACTTATATCACCCGTCTGTAGTTGTTTAAAGAAGCTCTGTCATGCTGAGAGAAAAAACCCTGGTGCTTTAAAGACTTGTAGGTAGGTACAATGTGATGAGCCCCACATACTCCATTGCAAATTTGCAGTTTGCCGAACCCTAAAAATTAAGCTTTTGTATCACCCTATTGAAATTAATGGTCAACAGATATGAGAAATATTGCACATAAAGCATTTATTTAGTTGATTTATGAAACAACACAACTTGCGTGCATTAAGATTTGGTATCATGAGGGAAAATTTTTGCAGGCTGTTAATTTCATTTAAGACTGTAGAGTGATCATTTTTGTGTTCATATATATATTATGACATAATACTCTTGACTTTCTTCCTGTTTGTTCATTTCAGAACACAAGAGATTTTCAGACTACGTTAAACATCTTAAATATCTTAATTGAATTGGTGGCAGCAGGCAAGTATTTATTTAAAATGATTATTTGTAGTTTATATACTTTAGAAATTTTTGTCTAATACATATGAATTGTTACATTCCTACAACGTAACATACAAAGTTTAGTATTTTAATGTCAAGATAGTAAATAATTTCTCACATAAATTTGCAGTGGTCATGTAAAGAAATTATGCCCTTATATAATCAGTTTATTTTAAGATTGCAGCCAATGGCTTATATTTTATTTCTAGGCAGCAGTCGAAGAACAGGTTTTCTCGTTTCTCGAGGAGGGACACAGATTTTGTTGCAGTTACTTGTGAACGCAAGCAAAGAACCCCCACCAAATGAAGAATTAATGGTGCTACTACATTCTCTTCTTGCTAAAATTGGCCCCAAAGGTAAATTGAACCCAAGTGAACTCCCAAGTTTTTGCTTGTAGGGTGATGAGTATTGCTGGAATAAAATGCTGATTTTGCACAAGTACAATCCTTCCTTGAATTGTGCCAACTGAGAAGGAATAGGCTCGCCACAAAATATGACAGGCAAAAGATTAAGAATGAACAAATTTGGAATGGTAAAAGTAAAGTGAGCCTTTATTAGAATTTCAAGTAATCCTTGACTTATAACCACAATGGAGAGGTTATAATGTTATTGAGGTCCTAAATCAAGGAACCAAGTGACCAGACCTGATTTTATATGGGTATTTTTCAGTGGCTGTAAAGCAAGTCACTGCAGTCTTTAAGCAAATCACTTAGTCATTAAGTGTGTGACCATGGGACACTGCAACTGTTTAAAAATCCGAGCCAGTTGCCAGGCATCCAAAACACAATCATATGTCTCTGTATAAGTTGGAGGGTGGGTGGGTAATTGTAACTTTAAGGATTGGTTATACGTAGCTTTTTGAAAACCTGTTGTAATCTACAATACTTGTTAAGTGACTGATTGTAAACCGAGGTCTTCCTGTATGCAGTTAGGCACCCCACTGTTGCTTGCATAACCTTATGTTTGGAAGAGGTGTTTTTGTCCCTAAAATGTTTGCATTTAATTATTTATTTCTTTGTTAGATTTATTATCCCACACTGATTGGTTTATAAGTAACTCAACAGGGCAAGCATACATACTTTTCCCTCCTGTTTTACCCACAACAATAGTCCTGTGAGGTGGGTTAGACAGGATAGCTAAAATTTGTTTTCCACCAAACCAGCAAGCTCAAATGTTCTGCTCTTTGTCTATGAAAGGGGATGTATATGAAAATGGCAGATAATTTAATTTGGTTGTAATACCAAAGGTTTAGGATTCTTAGAAAGTATTGCCTGACTGCTGGATTCAAATAATACTCCACACGCTTTCAGGGCTCACCAACGGTTTATTTCAGCTCTTTCAGTCAGCGTCTTTGAGAACAGCTTCAAAGACAGCGCTGACGCTTGACTTTGACCCCGATATATATACAGATCTTTGGCCAATCCGGATACCTCCCGTTGCAACCACAGGTGCCGTCCCTCACCGCCGCTTCCTTGTCCACCTTCCTTCCACCACACCACGTGAACACCCCACCCCGCCCTCCTTGATAAACGCCGGCCAGCAGCTGTGTTGGTTTGATTCCGCTGACAGGTATGTTGGGCGGGATCCAACACTGACACTATGGGTTTTTCCCTTTTTGTTGATCTCTTAGGCAAATCTTTGTCATTTAATTCCATGGATACTTTATTCTGCATTGACTCTTCATGTTGTCCTGCTAAACATTTTATTCTTTCACTGTTTACAAACTTTCTATTCTACACAGGATGTTTTGAGAACAGTGAAATGGAAGAGCAGAATAACGTATTATGAGAATAAATTTCCTGAAGCATTAAAATTAACCTGGGCACACTTTTTCTATTTTGTTTTGGGTTTTATGTAGCTCTAACTGCCTGTATACAACAACAAAATTGACATTTTGAGAAGCAGTGGAAGCTATTACAAACTTAGGATAAGAAAACTAGAACAGATTTCCTCAATGAATAATAAAAAAAACCTTTTATGAATGTCACCCAGAAACAAATTGCTTCTTATCAATTCATACTATTAAAGCAAGCAGGAGGGGTACATTAATTTTTTAGTAAATGCTAAACATAGTCTGAGGGTGCTTGGCATTTAAAACACATGAAAATTTTGAGCGATTTGTAGCTGTGAAATAATTGTGTATATGCTAAGTATAGTCAGTGATGAATTGAAACAGCTAAGATCCCAATCTAATGACTTCTATTTCATTACAACAGTCATTAAAACATAGTGGGCCCAGAATCTTGGTCATTGAATGACCGAGTCGTTGGCAGAGTTGCCCTAACCCCTCCTCTCCCCATCCCTCTGAGGAGAATGTTTACAAGAACAATGGTCTAGAAAAGGGTGGGGTTCCCAAGTGTTTTCATCGGATTTAAGATCTATTCCTCCAGTGCATGGCAACATTTCCTCTCCTTGCATGGGGGGGAGGGGAAATCCTTGCAGGCACTGGAAGAACAGACTTCCAATATCCCTTCCACATACATATGGCAATCACAAGATAAGGCATTTGGCAAGCAGTTGGGGCCCTGGCACAGTTTGTTTGTTTTTTACAATGGGTGGAAATGCTTAAACAACCAGTCATAAGTCAAGGATTACATATAATTAAAGGTTACTAAGTTGCAGTATATCAGTAAATTTGAATTGGAGAGATGCTCATATTTCTTTCCCTTTTCGGTTTTCAGATAGAAAATTTGGAGTAAAAGCCCGAATTAGTGGTGCTTTAAATATAACTCTGAACATAGTGAAACAAAACTTGCAGCATCAAAGGCTAATTCTGCCTTGTCTTCAAGTGTTAAGAGTCTACTCAGCTAATTGTGAGTATTGTTGCAATTTTTGAAATAGTGTATATCCCTTATATAGGTTGTCTTTCAGATTTTTGTCTTACTGAAATAGTCAACCACTTTTCATCTTCAGTTTCTGCGCTAATGGAGGAACATGAACTTCTATGATACATTGATATTTAGTTGAATATATTGTTCTTTTCACCTGTATATTATATCTGGGCTACATAATTCCCTAAGCATAACACATCTTACACCCTCCATAGTTGATGGTTGGTATGGTATTCTTTTCTTTAAATGCTTCAATCTTTTTTCTCTGAATAGTCCTTGAGATCAAACAGTACAATTTTTGTTTCATCAGTCAAAAATGCTTCATTCCACAAAAGCCTTGGAAAGTTTGGACTTTCCAAGGCTTTTTTGCATGCTTAGAAGATTTATCATATAATTACAAGTATGTTTGCATGCAACTATATGTTAAGCCATAAATCGACAGAAGATGGTTACCAAAATCTCCAGCATTTGTCATTAATAACACGTTGTCAGCAGTGGTGGGTTTCACATTTTGTTACCATCAGTTCATGGCGCACATGCATCTTCCAAGCATGTGCCTGGCTTCAAAAATGTACCTAAATAGGATGGCATAACACCAAAGCAGGGGGGTGGGCCCACATTCTATCTCAACTACCATTTTGCCCGAACTGGTCCAAACTGGTTGAATACTAGCTCTGACTGTTAATAAAATGCTTATTAGTTAGGATTTATTCACCAGAGATGTGGGGCTTGAAATGAAGACTCTTAAATTTGATTATGGGAATATTAGAATCACCTTTGCAAAATAAATATTATTAAATATTGATTTATATAATAAAACTTTTATTTGGCATTTGATTGGTTTATCAATTCTAAAAATCAAATATGTTATATGAATGTATGAGAAATACTGAGGTTACCTAGTGAACAATGCAGTAATGTAGATTTCCCCTCAAAAAACTCTTCAGTTGAGATAATTTACCAAATAGATATGCATATATATCTTCCATTAACCTGAACAATAATATATCAAGTAATTATACTTGATATCTGAAATCATACTATTTAAATAAAATAATTGAAAAAAATATTTTGCGGTTTTTGTGAATAGTGGCAGCAGCACATGTTTATATACTGATGTAGATTGTTGTTTTCATTTGTAGCTGTAAATGCTGTTTCCTTGGGTAAGAATGGAGTTGTGGAATTGATATTTAAGATAATTGGTCCTTACAGTAAGAAAAATACTGCTCTTATGAAGTAAGTAGTACATCTGGATATTTACAATGTTAAAAATAATATTTGAAATATAATCATATCTAGTAATTAAAATGGGAAAACTGACATTATTTTACTAACTCTCTGCTATACAAAGGAAAATAAAAACCTCAAGTTAGGGGAAGGAAAAAGAGGGGAAAAGAAAATATGAGGTACAAGAGGAAAAAAGGAAAAACATTTCTATAATAATCGCTAAACTTTTCACTTACATTCTTGTTTGTTTTGTTTATAGGGTTGCTCTAGATACTCTCGCTGCACTTCTAAAATCAAGTAAGTGTATGATGCAGTTAAAGAGCATATGGAATGTGACCAGATTAATATTTGATTTTGCAGATAAAGCAAATTAAAATTAATATTCCATAAACTACAAATTGTCTTATCTTGTATATTGAAATCATGAAACAAGAAGTGATATGAGATACAGAAGAATTTGTATTAGATAAATGTTATCGACATTTTGAAATAGTAACTGACTTTTTTGCCTTTTTTCTAGTATCTTTTAATTGAATATACTCCCACAAATTCTTTTCCTGAAATCTCAGTGAGGTTTCTAAGTTATTCTACAACAAATTTGTGAGCATATTAAGATAAAGTAATGTATGAGTTGCTCACAGATATAACCTACATTTATAATTTTGAATGAGACTTGAGGTATATCACTTTCCAGTCATTCCTTGATTTCTGCCCTATGTTGACTTGTAACAGTGGTTATTCATAGCTGTTATTTTGTATGTGTGTCAGCTGATCCTAAAACCTATTTCAGATGTTTTTTAATATTTTATCATAATTGTAGTAGCAAGGGAAGAAATAAATTCTATATTCACTCTACTTCTGTATTACTCAGTTATTCATTTGCTCTCATAGTTGCCAAGAAGATATATCAGGTTGCTTTATTTATTATAATACAGCTCTAAATCTTTTTTTCTTCAAGAAACAAATGCACGGAAAGCTGTGGATAGGGGCTATGTCCAAATCTTGTTAACAATTTATGTAGATTGGCACCGTCACGATAGTCGGCATAGACATATGTTAATCCGCAAGGGAATCTTGCAAACTATTAAAAGTATTACCAATATCAAGTTGGGAAGAAAAGCATTTCTAGATGTTGAAGGGATGAAAATTCTGTACAACACTTCACAGGTAACTTTTAGAGATTTTATGCTATTGTAAGGGGTAGATATAAAATTTAAATGGTAATATAAACATTTTGTAAATAAACATAGAATCTATATATAAATTAATCCGTCAGCTGAAAAATTATGATTCACAAGAAAACATATTCAGTGTGCACTAGTATATTCAATACTTAGAAGTTTTGCAAGCAGTCTTCTTTTAGCAGCTGCCTCAGATATTGACCATTCGCAAATATCTTGATAATAAATGGTAATAAAAAAATGATTTTCTGATCAACAAGTTTTCAGTGTGAAATTGATTAATGTCTGGTCACTTTCAGGCAGCTGCTGTATCCAGCCATGGGTTCTAATCAACTAATGAAGGTCACAAAGCTGAACTTGTTAACTTGCAGTTAGCTCTTCTTAGGGAAATGGGCACTGTAGAGAAAAACAGCTCAGAAAACAGCTCTGTGAGGAGACCAAAAAGGGGAAAAACATGGTCAGTCACAGGTGCTTTATGTAAAGAACTATTTCTGAATGTGATGACAGTTACCAATGATCTTTGCAATCTTTCTCTCCCTCTATCCCTCCCTCAATTATTTTGCTTAATGACCAAGTCTAATTGCTAACTAATTGCAGTTGCTAAATAAGAACTACCTATATTGCTAATTTGTAGTATATTTTATTAGCCATAGCTCTTTCTGACCAAAGAAGTTTTTATTTCTAAGAAGGCACCCTGAATGGCTTATTTACTGAACTTCTATAGTGATATGTGGTATAGGAAGAGTCCCCAATCCCTGGTCCGTGGACTGGCACAGATCTAGGGCATGCCAGAAACCAGGCCGTGCAAACGAATGAAGCCCCATCCATGGGATGCAGGCACCATGCGAAACCACGCCCCCTCTGATCCATGGAAAAACCTCTCTCCACGGAACCTGTCCCTGGTACCCAAAAGGTTGGGTGTCACTGTGTTATAGAATCCCCAGCAATTAACGTTACTGCTTATATAAATTATCCATAATATACAATATAAAGTCCCTGATCAAAATGTATACATTCATAAAACACCCATGATATACAGTACCAATGCAAAACAGACTAAGAAATGTATAAACAAATACAATTGCATAACAAATAGTCCAAACAAAATCTTCATCCTATAAATCAGAGGTTCCCAAACTTGTGGACTTCAGAGCAGAGCTGGGTGGAAAATTCTGAGAGTTGAAGTCCACAAGTCTTAAAGTTGCCAAGTTTGGGAACCTCTGCTCTAAATGCATGCAAGCTCAAGTGGTTCTGTATATAGTGATGATGGATGCTATGCTCTGTCTTTTGAACATTTTTTTTCAATGTGGAGCTAAGTCTGATTACAGTCAAATTACATTACAGTCTGCCTCAAAAGACAGCTACAACTGCTGACAGGGAGACCCTTGTTGCCCTTGCACCTCTCCACCCCACCCAACACTTTTCATGGAAATGAAATAATCCAGCAGTCTTTTCCAGAACAACTAACTCATCAGGTTAATTATAGTTAGAGAATGTGATCCTAGGTCAGAGATCAAAACCACCACTTTAAAATTGCACCCAAAAGTCTTACAGTGTCCTGTAATGTGCACTCAAAAGAGGGTGGCCTATTAGCTAATTGGACATATTTTTCACCAACTGCAATATCCTGGTGATAAACAGATACTGACTTGAAAGACCAATGAAGACTGGGCAAGTCTTGTGCATATCCTATATCCTACGGTTCCAGTGTGAGGATATCAGTTTCTCTGCCGGTACAACTGTTCTCTTTTGAATCCCTTGAGAGTTAATAAGAGGTACTTACTTGATGGAAAAAAAAGATACAAAGTGCAAAAGAACAATTTGTGCTGTATCTGTGCCATTCAAATATTCTCTTTATTTATTCTTAAATAAAAACTACCTATTTTCAATTTTTTGTCAGTTACGAAGTCGTGCCCGACTCATCGCGACCCCATGGACAACATTCCTCCAGACCTTCCTGTCCTCCACCATCCTCTGAAGTCCACCTAAGCTCACGCCTAATACTTCAGTGACTCCATCCAGCCACCTCATTCTCTGTCATCCCCTTCTTCTTTTGCCCTCAATCTTTCCCAGCATTACATTCTTCTCCAGTGAGTCCTTCCTTCTCGTTAGGTGGCCAAAGTATTTGACTTTCATCTTCAGGATCTGGCCTTCTAAAGAGCAGTGAGGGTTTGAATTGGGACAGTCAGTCAGTCAGTCAGTCAGTCGTGTTGTATATATTCAATGCATAGTGCCAGTGTTTATAGTGATTTTCACTAGAAACATACCTAAATGTAAAAAAAAATGGAGTATCTTAAAACATGATTACTCTTTGGGTGACAATCAAGTAGTGTTCAAGCTTCTTTGACAGGCTATAAAATTGCAGCTATTTGTTCAGACTATGTTGGCAGGGATTTGGACTTTTAAATAGGATAGGCAAAAAAAGGGTTAGATGTCTATTTTCATTTGTATCTCAGTACTTCAGGTCTCAGTCTCCCAAACAACTGTTTTAAATAAAAAAAAATGTGTAGGGATATATCTAATAGATATGCTTGCTGGAGACTCTCATTTGTAGGTTGCTGGGCTACTTAGTATTGTAATAAGTGAATTCTTGGTTGAAACATGATTTATGCTTCATGTTTGATCTTGTAAATACATGTCTTCAGAATCTCTCATGTAGTAATAAAATGGGAATTGCAACAAATGGGAATTAGATGGGTTTTTTTCCCCATTTTTCATGGGATGAGGTTGTAAATTCCTACCAGAACGTAGAAGTAGCTTTTTGTATCAATTTCTTTAACAAATATTCTGATCCCATCTATCTCGCAAAGCAAAAGCAGCAACACCCAACTATTTTGAGACTCTAGATAAAATGCATTCTGGAATTCTGTAGGTACAAACATGATCTGGCACATTGTGTTTTTAAAAAGTAATCGATATAGTTTTTTTTAAGTTTTATAAATATGTAAAGATGTTTGTCTTGTTTTAAAAATATGCTTAATTTTAATAAACTGCCAAATTAAATGTGAAAATGCAGTCTCACTAATCGTGGAAGAGTTTATATTTTATCTGCACTTTATTGATTATTGTTTATTTATTTCCTCTTTTTATTATTTTAAAAAAATAACTCAAGGTGTCAAACATACCATCTGTAATTTTTTTGTGATATTTACAAAGACAGAAATATGTTTCTGGAATCTCATTGGTGTGGTTGCTTAATTAAGATTTCTACAGACAGTCCTCAATTTACGATCCTTATTACGGGCTTAGTTATGGTTGTAAACCGTGACAATGGTTAAGCGGGTCACCCACATCTGATTTTGTAGCCTGTTTTGTGGCAGACATAAAGCAAGTACCATGGTTGTTAGGTGAACCTATTTTTGGTATTTGCCAGAATATTTCTGGTTTTGCCAGAAACTAGAAGTAAAAATCAGTCAAGTAACTACAGGATATTGGAAATGTAGGTCAGTTGCTGAGCATCCAAAATGCAGTCATGTGACCCTGTCGGGGATGGCAATCAGAACTTTGGGTTGTAAATAGCTTTTGGGGGCTCTGTTGTAACCCAGTTGAGGAATTCCTGTATTACCAAATAAGTCTTCCTTTTAAAGAAGAAAAAAATAATAATACTGTCTTACATGCAAGCTAGAGGTGGTTCGATGAGGGGAAATAAATATAACACAAAACATATTCTGTTTGATTTCTTAGGTTTGTGAATTATAGTTACATTCCGGAGGTATTTCTTATATATATTTTTCTAGGTTTCCCTCTGGGATGGTTTTTCTAGGTTTCCCTCTGGGATGGTTTTATATGCCTTCCTTTGTTTGGTCTATTACAGAGGTCGTCAAACTTGGCAGCTTTAAGACTTGTGGACTTCAGCTCCCAGAATTCTCCAGCCAGCATAGCTTCCAAGTTTGAAGACCTCTGGTCTATAATAACTGGACTGCCAAAATATAGAAAACAACTAGATGGCAACAAAGAAATACTTAAAATAAAAACAGAAACTTTGCTGGTGTATAGTGTCATGTTCAGAGGTTTGTAGCCCAGCTCGGATTGCTCTAACTTTTTTTATGCCTCCCAGATTCTCTGCCCCACCAGCTGGATGCAGGGTCTAAGTCTGATTTGCAGAAAGTCTTTACATGGAGAATGCTTCTCAACTTTGTATGAGATGTAGTCTGGGTAGAATGGAAAGGATTTGTGTGTGTGTGTGTGTGTGTGTGTGTGTGTAGAAATGCATTTGCTGACTTCTGAAGAAAATAGTTTTATGTGATGTGTGTTTCAAACTTGTCAGAGCAGTTTTATCTCTGGCTTTGCATTCTTATTAGCCCCAGGAGGAATTCTGACTCAGCTTCCTTGTGGGTACCCTGTTGTTGCTACAGTAAAGCCCCTCCCTGCCTTCCCTGAAGTGCTATAGGCTTCAGAATCAAGAATTCAGGCGGAATATTTCAGTAGTGTTATTTCCCCCCCCCTCTTGTCTTCCAAAAGCAACATTTTAAAAATGCATTGTAATCAAAATTACAGATTAGATGCCACATATTCTCCCATTTTTGAAAGGGCTTGTTTTGTTTTGTTTCTCAGCTGTTTATATCCATACACTATAAATCATGGTGGTGAGAGGAGAAGGAACATGAGAAGGACTAAGGGAGAGTAATGTAATAAAAGTTCTAAGTAGGGATGTGTTTTGAATGTCTTGAGGTATTAGCTAAACAATGTTTACAGCAGCAGTGGAAGCAAAAGGATATAGGAAAAGAGGATTTGTCTCTGAAGTACCATCTAGAATTGTTTAGACCAGAGGTTCCCCAACTTGGCAGCTTTAAGAGTTGTGGACATCAACTCCCAGAATTGGACAGAATTGGAGCAGAGCTGGCTGG